>JAUPMG010274332.1:0-19017 GCA_031762675.1 Pachysandra terminalis | reverse complement strand
TACAGCTATCTCAGGTGTCAGAAGGGCTTGATAAACTAGGATCTAAAATTGTATAGATTTTTTTGGGTTGTGAAATGGGGGTTTGTTGTCCTAGGATAGGAAATATGAGATATATCGGAGAATCTCCTAAACAAGATGACTACAAATGGGCACCAATGGAAATATATGATGAGTATCTCCTAATGACTTATTTCCAATTCAAGACCACTATTGCTACACTGTCTTTGATCTAATGTGGAGTAGCCGAGTAATTCTGGAAATAAAATTCTGCAGAGTAGGTGGGTATAAAAGAGGTATTGGAAATGAACAACCATGCTGGTAGGCTGGGTCCGAAATACATCTCATGAATGCTATTGAAGTTTTAGATAGTTCAACACTTTTTAGAATTCACGTTACTAAAAAGTAAAAAGTTGTGCATTTTAGTTAGAAAATAGCATTGTTTTTTGGTAATTTAGAGAGATAAAAGTGGTGAGGATTTTAATCGGAGATTATGAGTGGTAAAGTGTCTTCTTTTTGGTGATTTGGTCTGGTAGGAAGAAGAGGAACCAAGCTTGTAGCTTAATTTAATAATGTAATTGCGCAAGCTTATGATTGTTTGTTGGTGGACTGGGTTTTTTGAGATTGAAACTAAAAATTGAATTAAGACTTGGCAATTGAGAGAAGCAACCAGAAGCTCTCTTGTAAGCAGGCTTCTGAGTTTAATGTTTGGTACATGAAAGTTTTAATGAATACCTAACTGGTTTATTTTGTGCCCTTACGGAAAGAGCAACAAAAGAAGTTTTTTATAAGTTGAAAATTTTGATTTCCCTGTGATTTTAATTTGGACGGATACATAATAAAAGTTCTATAATGGCTTGTAAGAAGAAACGACCTGCTAGCTAGCATTGAATGATGTCGCACTACAGAACCAACTAGTGAAACATTATCTGGCTTAGATTATGGAAGTTGTAGTAGCCCTAAATGTTGTATTCCGAATGAATAATGAGATGAATATTCAAGAAAATATTTGATTTGTGTTTGGTAATGCCTTTTTTTATTGCATTGGGTGGAAAACTTGAGAAGTTGAAGTGTGAAAAATATGTCAATCAGGTGGTTCTGGCATCTGGTTCTCATTTTGACTTGAGAGGTGGAAGTACAGGAGGAATTGCTGTGTTCACATTGACCTCAATACATGTTCTATTAAAAGACGCCTTGGTGCAAATGTGAACGCTGATTAATCAATGTATATCCTCTCCTGTACTTCCACTTTAAATGGAGCCAAAGAAAGTGATAAACACTTCAAACAAAGGAGTGAATGTTTTGAGCACGGTATAAACACTTCAAACAAAGGAGTATGAATGTTTTGAGCACAGGCTTCCTTTCCTGTTGGCATTTATGCACTCATATAGTTGTTCATCATGACCCAAATTACCTCTTACTTTTATACCTTTCTATTGGGTTAATTTTTCTAAATATGTTGTAAATTTTAATTTTAATTTATTTTTTGGCTGCATATTAGGCTTTGTCAAGCCAGGCTCGTTCTCTTCCAAAGGGTATCCCTCTTATAATCTAGGTTATATATTATATGCATCACTTTTTCTCTTCAATTTATTTGCCTCAAAGATTATATTGACACTAGCTATGACATGTTCCTGATGGATTTCTAAGTGAAATTATATCTTCAACAATGACTTGCGTGGACCCAAACCTTTGTCTCAGATAAGAATTCTTGTTCCATGTTTTTTCATGTTGGTAATTTCCCGCCCCCTCCTCTTTCTCTCTTGTTTTATTTATTTATTTTTTTGTTTTTCTGCAACTTTGAATGAAACCCTTCTCACCCTTTGGCTTGGTTGGAGTTTGATAGGAGATGATTGTCAGGTTGATGGCGCACACACACCATGTGCTTGAGATTATAAGGTGCCTCTTCCAACAGAAGCTTACAGGTAACCTGGCACATTGAAGGATGTAGGGTTAACTTGGGCGGTGGGATCTGCTCCATCCAAATTGATCATGTTGAATTACTGTATTGAGAATGGACATGGGAGATCTTAATGGACAAATCGACAGGGGCATACTATGGGTTGTATCAATTATGTTAATGGATATCAGTGGATATATAACAAGGATATAGACATGGGTTGTATCAACTATGGCATCAACCAGAGCATCACTGGGACCATCGCTCCAGAAGAAAATGGCAATCCTGGATATGGTGTCAACAGGATTCATATCCCGTATGGCATCAACAGGTCTGGTTCTGTATCTCTAGGAGAAATAAAGGTGAAGAAAAATGGATAACTTGGACAGGAGAGTAGACATTGGAAACTGGTCATGCCTGGAAGATTGGGACCAATGAACAGATTCATATTGTCAACAACTAGTTGTGATAATCCTGAAAATGGGTCTAGTATAATAACTGGTTTGGTACAACTTAAGCATATTGTCGACTAGTTGTGATAATCCTGAAAATGGGTCTAGTATTATAACTGGTTTGGTACAACTCAGACAAAAAAAGGAAAATATAAAAGAACAAAATGTTTGTTGAGAGTGGGATTTGAACCCACGCCCTTTCGGACCAGAACCTTAATCTGGCGCCTTAGACCAACTCGGCCATCTCAACTTGTGACCCAACTCTTTTCGAAAAATAACAAATTCCAATGATTCTAATGTAGCCTAATCTAATCAAATCCAACATTTTTGTATTCAAAATTAAAAATCCTAACATATCTAGTATGTTACACCATGTGAAGTTCATTTCTAAAATATATAAGTGATTTCAGAAACATTATGCACTTATTCTATGTTATATAAAGTTCATAATTTAAAAGAATACTTTTTGTAAAATTAGTTTCATAGCACTTCTTATATCGACTCTATTATTTGAGGAGAGTGGGGTAGGACGGAATTAAATACTATGACCATCCAATCAAATGGGAAGGGACAAAAATGCTACAAAGCATGGTTTCAAGGATCGGACTGATCCTGTCTGGATCGTCCGGTCCGTACTGGTATCGGTTAGGACCAGTCCGATCCCATGCTACAGTATAACTATTGTTTCCAGTGGCTTTCGAACGAACCGGTCTAACCAATACCGATTCGTACCGGTCCAGTGACTGGATCGGATTGATCCAAAGTTTGTTTGTTTGTTTTTTTTTTTTAATTTATAAAACGAATGATCCAAGACAACAGTCTGGACCGGTCAGATACTGGCTATCAGATATCGCCAATCCGGATCGGGATCGGCCGGGACCAATCCGATCCAAGATCTCGAGACTTAAAATCCTGGTGGGAAAGAAAGGAAGAGAAGAGAGAAAGGAGCGAAAGTGTTTATGTTGCAGGGTAGAAAAGACCTTGTAGCGGCGGTCTCAACGTTGCCCACCGCAATATAAGTTCTATATTACGGTGGTCCATTCTCAGATCGCCTCTACAAACCACTGTACTGGGTGTTTTGTGAAAGAGTCACCAACGGTTGAATTACTGATTGACAGAAGCCTAAATCTATGAACGATCGTACACTGTATTTAGAAGAATAAATGAGCAAAGCAAGAACGACCGTTGAACACGGGTTAAACCAAATTAAGGGAAATAGTAATCCAGGTCTTAGAGAATCGTAAGCACACGTCAGAGCACGTTTTTCAGAGCCTAACCCGTTAGAAAAATTCTCTAGCCTCTTTTTTGGGAAATGAGCTACTATTTATAGTAATAGGAGAGAGATAATGGTAGTTAGAAATTGTCTAACGGTGTTAAAACGTTAACCTGGGTAACATGGATTAATTATCCCTAGTCTCTTAAGTGGACCAATCCAAAGTCGTGTATACAAATTACACATTTGCCATCGAGAACCATGACACCATGTATAACCTGTGACACGTCAAGGGGCTGGTGAACCTCACGCCCCTCCATTCCTTTCATTTCTAACCCCCTATGTATGTAATGCTTGCAACGCCATGGTATAGGTGATAGCTACCAGTTGTACAGTCGTGATAAAAATTGTCTTAGCCTTGGAGTTTTCAAACATTAATGCTTTGGAGCCCTTGTGGACGGAGGTATGGATGACCTTCTATGTCATTGAGGTTTCCTTTTATGGAGACATATGTTTGTCAAGATGTATCTCTTTGATGGACGTGAAGCATATTTTATATCGATTGCCCGTTAAGGGGATCTGGCTTACCGCCGTGGATATCGACTGCCCGTCGAGGGGATCCGGCTTGCCACCGTGGATATTGACTGTCTGTCGAGGGGATCCGGTTTGCCGTCATAGATATCGACTGCCCGTCGAGGGGATCCAGCTTGCCGCCGTGAATATCGATTGCCCGTCGAGGGGAACTGGCTTGCCGCCATGGATATCGACTGCCCGTCGAGGGGATCTGGCTTGCCACCGTGGATTATCGTTTTAGTGAGGGGCGACAACCTTGAAAATTGTCCTCATCAGTATCTTTTGGGGCTTGGGGACGACGATTGTTCAAGAACCATCATCCGCGGTACCTTGGAGCCTGAGGATGCCGATAATTCAACATTCGTCGTCCGTGGTACCTTGGAGTCTGAGGACGACGATAATTCAACATTCGTCGTCTGCGGTACCTTGGAGCTTGAGGACGACAATATTTCAACATTCGTCGTCCTTTGCACCTTGGGGCCTTAGGATGACAATATTTCAACATTTGTCGTCCTTGGTACCTTGGGGCCTGAGGACGACGATAATTCAACATTCGTCGTCCATGGTACCTTGGGGCCTGAGGACGACAATATTTCAACATTCATCGTCCTTGGCACCACTAGCCTGGAGGACGACAATATTTCAACATTTGTCGTCCTCAGTACCACTAGGAGGAGGACAAGGCTTGGACACGTGTCAATCATTTTAGGGTTATTTTGTATTTGACATTTTACATATCTACATTTAAGTCCCCCTGACCGCGACGATAAGCTCGAGTTTATTGGCGTGGGTAAAACACACACATTTTTTATTTATTTATTTATTTATTTTTTATATATAAGGTTAATGAATCGTGAGGACCCACTATGTTTCTCATCTCAAAACTTGGTGAGTCAAGTGAGCATGGAAAGAGCTTCTGAGAAGAGGAGAAAAGAGGAGCATCTTTTGCTCATCTAAATAGGCCCAAGACTCATTTCTCCCACTCATTGAGCTTTTGAGGAGACTTTGAGAGAAATTGTGCTCAAACACTTCGTGGGCCAGCATTTTATTCTCACCAAAGCCTTTCGGGAAGAAAACAAACGAAGTCGTCACCCGCGTCCATGTGCTAGCTGAATCGCTGTAGGAAGACAAATTGAGGAATCGCTGTCCTGCGCTCCACATCGTGTGTATTGTATTAGAAAAATCTTTGGGTGAGGGGTTTTGAGGAAAACGTTCCAACGTTTCCCATCATTCAAATCGCGTTTAGGAAATGTCTCACACTCCACCTGTTTGGATCGCGTTTGGGGAGCATTTGTTTTTTTGTGCGCCAACGATTGGTAAGAATTGTTTTTTGCATACCAGGAGAAACTAACATGATTGAGTGGAAAGAAAATTTGGACATGATTTGATAGTTTTTTTTTTCTTTTATAGTTGCGATCCATCCTTAATGGGGAAGAAAATGCCACCTGCGGTAAAACTTCTAAAGTATCCTCACGATGATGGTCCTCTGAAACCGCTAGAGGATTGGTTGAGCGACGCTTTAATAATGGATACGTTGTGGCAGTTTGTGGCTCCTCGCTCTAAGCTACTAAAGAAATCGCCAAGTACCAATGCATGTTTATTTCTTCCTTCAATGGTCGAGGATGGGGTGTTTCCTCCTATGACTTCGATCCCTCGCATAAACTTCGAATCAAGAGCCTATGCTCCTAGCAATATTCGATTTAACTTGCTCTCGCGACATCCGGTTTCTTGGCGCGAATGGTGTTATGACGTGATGGAAAATGAGTCTCTACAACAAAGGCTTGATCAATGTGGTTTGAAGCATGCCGTTCAAGCATGTTGTGAACCAAACGTATTTGTGGATCGAGAAGCTTTGTCTCAGCTTGTTTTTCGTTGGAATAAGGATACCCATATCTTTATAGCCGCTTGGGGAGAGTTCTCTCATTCCTTGGAGGATGTTCAAGCATTGCTCGGGTTGGAGATAGTTGGTGATTCGGATCCAATAAACATTGATCTTAACGACGACGAGTTGAAGGATGTCAATGATTTAGCGAAGGCTCAAGATCTAGGCAAGTTTTCTTCTATATATTCCGCCCGTCCAGGCCACTTAGAGAAAGGACATCGTGCTTCTTTTAGTGGTTGGATCCGGTATTTTTTCAAAGATGTGAACCCTTCAAAGAATGTTGGCGACATTTCGGAAGAGACTATTGGCAAAGGGTACGACTCTCCCCATAAGGTCGAAGCCTTCATCGCATTATTTCTTTCAAGATAACTTTTTGAAGGTCTTTCTCATGACAAAGTACATAGCCGTAGTTTTGCTATGATGACACGTATGGCACAAGGTTTTTGCTTCCCTTTGGTGGCAATGTTTCTAGGCACTCTATATTACCAACTGGACTTGTTGGTTGACGATCTCGCCACTTCGTGTGGCAGGTATGAAGTCGAAACTTTTGTTCATGCTTCGTTTTTGCAACTCTTCATATTGGAACATTTTAGGGGTTATGGTTCCCTCCCTCTTGTGTTTCCTAAGGATGGGGAAAGTCGCACTCGCATTGCGTTGTGGGAACAAGCCCGGCTGGGTAGGAATGTTGAGTTTATTTCCTTGGTTGACGACGAGTTGACATTTATATTCTGTCCTTATCTCATAATGTTCCCCGGGGTGCGATCCATTGGGTATCGACATTCAGCTGTACTAAGCAAGGCATATTTTAACGAGCGGTCTGCCGTACCGCTCAAGTTTATCGCCTACACCATGACCATACTCCAGGGACACCTTCCAGCACGGACAGAACGGGATGAGGAGTATGTCACTAAGTCCTACAATACTCAGCGTTTTGTTCGCCAGTTTGGGTTCATGCAAACCCCTCCTTCGACGATAACTCCTGATATTGATGTGTCCATGTCTGGCCTTGCTTACACCAAAGAGAGCTTTTGCAAGTTATTCCATACTTCCTTAGAGTTTATCATGGTGGTAGGCGACTATCCCCATATGGGATGTACTCCAGAAATGGTAAGGTTTTGGTATGAATTCTGGTATGATGCTTATACATTCGTCAAGGTCAAAGTAACAAAAGTGCCACTAGTCATTGTTCTCGCCAAGCATTCGAGGATAAAATTGGCATCACTTCCTACTAAACGGACTAAACCTTCGATGGACGGTGTCCGAAAGATTTCTATCAAGCAGGCCAAAGATATTGCTCCTGGTACTTTATTGAAAGCAACCGCTTCATCCGGTCAACTTGTAAGATTCTTTTTGCTTACATCATCTTGACACCTCCGTTTTGTCTTTATCTTTATGCTTGCATATAAATATAGAGGCATTCACATAAAGCGATTCTTCTCATCATTTGCTTGATTGATGATGATTTTTTATCTTTTTTGAATTCGTTGTGGTTTTTCCTTTTGACTCGAATTCAGGGTCGGACAAGTCCACCTTCTAATCACAGCCACCCATTTGCGGGAGAGCCTTTGTTTACAGCTTTTGAAGAAGACCATACTTCGGTTGATGAGGGGAGTGAGGACGAAAGTCAAGTATGCTTTCGGACGAGTCATTTCAGCGTCTAATAGGAACCACCATCTTGACACTTCCCCAAGAGTAATGATTACTGTCACGGCTTCGCCTAGTGTCTCATTCATCGTTCTCGATTGAGGGAGGTAATGTCTTATACGTACTTATATATATATATATATATATATTTTTTTTTTTTGGGTTACGTGTGTATACATATCACACCGTTCTCATTACTATCACTCCATTTTTTTTAGATGGGATTAGTCACGGTTGTCTGCCCACCCCCGGCGTAAGAGATGCTATGGATGGACTTTTATTCGAAAAAGAAGCAACACTTGAGCTTCCGGATGGTGCAATAAGTGGTGCGGTGTCGAGGCCCAATTCCCTTACTCCTAAACCACTGAATATTCCTACCTCGGAGGCTTCTTTTGAGAGGAGCGAAGGAACGGATACGAGGAGGAGAAACGATGACCCTAGCATTAATTTGGTGCCTCCTTATATCAAACAAAGGAGGACACTCCCTAAGAAGAATGTAACCTCATCACGTGTGGAGGAGGATTTAAGCGTCCCTGTCCTTGTTGCCTCTTCATTGGGAAATGATGATATTATGTTTCCACCTGCTTCTCCTATGGTTCAAAGAGATGACCAGTCTGCGACGGATCGGAGAAGAATATCTTCTTCCTCTCTTGAAAATAATCAGTCCAACGACCCTTTGAGTGATGAGTTGTTGGGTGTAATGGGTACAAATGATCATGCTAATACAATTCTTCTTCCTGTTGAGCCAAATCCTCGTTCCATGCTAGTTGACGGGATAAGCATTCCTGTTGCCTGTGGTTCTATCCTCCGGAGCATCATTAACTGCTATGGTGATCCAGGTTCCAGTATGACCGTCTCCTCACGTCGCACCAGGAGTTTCTTCTATACGACTATATGTTCCATAATTTGGCGTCTCCAAAAGACACTGCTGTCCGCACTTGCTTTGGACGATCTTCATGAGATGCAAAAGGAATTGGAAGATCCTATTGCCGTGGGGATGAGGTTGGACTGGCTGGTCACCCATTTGCAAAAGATAGACACGACTTTGGGGTACATTATGAAATACAAGGAGTTAAGGGCTCCTTCTATCTCTCGTGAAGAATTGGAGACTCACATTGCTAGCCACAAGTCCAAGATAGAGGCGTTGAAAGCTCAGCTTTTGGAGGAGGAACAACAGTCGGATACGTGTAGCACAAGACTAACTGATGATGAGGAGAAGTTGTCCTCTACACTATCTTGGCTTGAAAAGAGCGAGTTCACCCGTGGAACTCTATTGGTCGGCCTATTAGTTAGGGTCCCTGGTGGTGATTTATCTTGAATCGTTACTGTAATTCCTCCCTTTTTTTAGAGTAACCATGGGGATTGTATTTTTTTTTTTAATACTTTGCCTATTATCAATATATTTATCTTCTCTTTTGTTTATTGTATGCTTTTATATTATTTATTAATAACATATTTTTTTTAACAATCACCCTTATCAGAGGAATATATATATATATATCCCCCTTCTTTTTAAAAAAAAAAGAAATTTTGAGTTCCTATATAAAGGGCAGAGGGGTTCAAGGAAACATACCTGACCCAGGTTGCCTTTTTTTTTTTTTTAGTGTTTGAGAGAAAGAGACATCTAAGCTAAGTTGTGCAAGAATCAAGGCATACAACGGTGACTTAGGCGATGTTCAAGAGATTTATCTTCCGCCATTGGGATATTGCAGGGAAGTTTTCATGTGCCTCCGAGGGTTGAAAGAGTCAAGAGCACTCAACCCTGCACGTCTCGAGGTTCATTGGTCTCACACCATCCCAATCTTGAATGAGGCAAGGGAAAATTTGTTAGGAGCTTTCCCAACATTCTTCTAGGTTTCCCTATGACCAATCATATAACTTTCCGTAGAGTGATGTGGGTAGAGTGATGTGGGTGGATTATTTTGTTTTGGTAGAGGAAATATCCTCGATATCTCTTGAAAGAACGGGCTCATATTACAAAAGTCTTTTTAGTCGTCTTCATTGTCTTTCCTTGGACGACCATTTTTATTGTCAGTTCCTTGATGGGGCTTTGTTTTATCAAGCAAGAGGCTATTACGAGCCGGTGGAGAAACTTAAGCAGGAGCATGGAAACTGCGACAACATCTTCTTGGCTATCAGGATGGATCCTTGTTAACAAATAGCATCCGTCTTGGAGGCTCGAGCACGGGTGTTGGAACATGAGATGGAGGGACTGCCAGGCGACATTCATCGTGCTCAACTGAGAGGAGAATGACGAGTAGAAGAGATGTGCATCCCTTTACCAATCCTAATTATGCCAGTACTTCCCTTCATTAGCGTAGGAACATCGTGTGATGTTATGTAGTATCTTATTAAGGCAGTGTTTTTTTTTTTGAAGTATTTCTGGTTCCAGTGGAAAAAAAAAGACTTTATTGAGAATGAGAATACTTTTTTTTTTGTTCATGATGACCACTATTCACGTACAGTAGTAAATGCGATTAATATATAAACTCCTGCTATCTAATGGTAAATATAAAGAAAAGGATACAAAGACTCAATCTTCCTCTACACAGTCGCCATAATACAATTTGATCCATTTGGCATTGATGGGATCATTCAAAGGGGTCCCATCAATTTGGCTCAGGAGATAGTACCTGCTCTTGGCAACTTCATGTACAATGTAAGGACCTTCCCATTTCGGAGTGAATTTTGGGGCGGATAAATTGGCACGTATATGCATGGCCGCCTTCAATACTTTGTCCCCTTCTTTGAAGTCACGATTGCGGACCATCTTGTTATATGCTCGTGAAAGACGAGTCTGATACGCAACAGTCTTTTCTTATGCGTTACTTCTCCTTTCATCGATCAGATCCAGCTCTTTAATTCTTCCGCTAACCCTGTCAATGTCGTCATCCTCCTGGGCGGCTGCTAGGGCCATCCTAGCAGAGGGTACTTTAGTTTCCACAGGCAGAACAACATCACTGCCGTAGACCAGAGCAAAAGGAGATTCTTGAGTCGAAGACCTCTTCGTGATACGGTATGCCCACAAAGCTATATTAATCTTCTCATGCCATTTTCCTCCTTGGTCGTGCACCATATGGTTGAGGATTCTAACCAAGGTTTTGTTTGTAGCTTCAGCTTGCCCATTACCCTTCGGATAATAAGGAGTCGACCTGACATGTTTGATCCCATAATGCTCCATCAGCAGTCGGACATCTTTGTTGATAAATGGAGTCTCGTTGTCTGAAATTATCTTGCGGGGAATTCCGAACCTGCAAATGATATGGTCTCGGATGAAATTATTGACAGTAGCTCCCGTAGCGCGCCTCATAGGAATCGCTTCCACCCATTTGGAATAATATTTCGTTGCAGTAAGAATCCATATGTGACCACCCGAGTTAGAACTGATTGGCCCAATCAAATTCAAACCCCATGAATGAAAGGATCAGGGAGTAGATATGTGTTGCAATTCGACATGCAGAGCATGAATTTTTTGACCGAACACTTGACATTGATAACAGTGCCTCACATATTCAAGAGTGTCCCTTTGCATGGTGGGCCAATAATATCCTGTTTGTAGTAATTGATCTAACAGGCGATGGTATCCCTGATGCGCACCACAATCACCCGAATACTTCTCTTGCATTACATCTTCAGCTTCTTTCCGTGCCAAGCATTTGAGGGGTCTCCCAGACCAGCTCTAGCGATAGAGGCAATCCCCCACTACAAAAAATCTCCTAGCCCGTCTCTTTAGCTTGGCTGCTTCAATTGTATTGTCAGGGAGCTTTCCTGAAGACAAATAGTCAACATAGGGTCTCCTCCAAACTTCATCAACTCCCGTCACGACCATACACATTCTCTGTTATACCCTCCATTACACATTGCGCAACTTTGTTGCAACTCATTAGCCTCGTTCATCATTGTAGGCCAATAGTAGCTAGCCCACTGAAGTCTTCTGTACAAAGCTTCGGTGTCATTCTGAGAACATTGTTGATTATACATTGAATGCAATTGTTGTGTTGCCTCTTCGGGACCTAGGCATCGGCTAAGGATTCCAGTAGTAGCTGTATGGTACAATTGTCCCTTTAAATTCACGAATTTTTTTAGTTCTTCATCGGGATAGCTGACGAATGGGGATCCTGCAAATCTTTAAGGACTTGTGTTCTCCAATCTTCTTCCTCCTCGACATGGACTTTTTCGCTGATGGTAACTGGTTCTGTCTTCTTGATAACTTCGACATGACTCGAGGTTTCATCAAACTTAAGCCTGGCGCCTAGCGTTGCCAACGCATCTGCATGTTTATTAGTTGTCCGAGGAGAGTGTTCGAACTTGACTATGTCGAAGTTTGGTAACAGCCTTTGTACCATAGTACGATATTGTGCCATTATTGGATCTTTGACCGCAAATTCCCCTTGCATGTGTTTGATCACAAGGTTGGAATCTCCTTTCACCAAAAAGTTTCTTATTCCCATTTGTTTTGCAAGCAGCAATCCGAAACCAGGGCTTCATATTCGGCTAAATTGTTGGAATTAGGAAATTGCAACTTGTAAGCCGCAGAGGTGACATCGCTGTTAGGTGAAAATATTAAAACACCTACACCTCCTTCTCCCCTTACAATAGATCCGTCGAATTGGAGAACCCACGATCCTTGATCGTCGATAGTGGCTACTTCGAAAATATCTTCAACATCACCTTCAAGGATAGGGGAATTGCCAGCAAATGCAGCCATTAAATCAGCAACAGCTTGGCTTCTGATCTTGGTAGGAGTTGTGCATGTCAAGTCATATTCTGACAGCAATAATAACCATTTTGCAATTCTTCCATATAGGACCGGAGAAGACAACAAGAATCAAATCGGTTGACTTAATCATTAGTTCAACTTCATGGGCTAATACATAATGGCAAAACTTTTGTGTCACATGTACTAGCGCCAAGCAATTCTTTTCAGCTTTGGTATACTTGAGCTCCGAGCCTCTCAAGGTGCGAATGGTATAGTAGACTGGCCTCTCTGTTTCCGTGTCATCTTCTTGAGCAAGCAATCCACCCACTGCGTGTTTCGACGCAGCCAAGTATAACCTCATAGTTTTTCTCGCTATTGACGTTGATATGGTTAGAGAAGTGGTTATGTCTTGCTTCAACTTATCAAAAGCTTTATTGCATTCTTACGTCTATACAAACTTCACTTTTTTCTTCAAAAGTGGCGTCATCGGGTGTATCTTGCTTGCCAATCCGGGGATAAATCTTCTCAAGTAAGATACCTTCCCCAAGAAAATTTTCAGCTCTTTCTAGTTCCTTGGAGGGATCAATTGCTGTATTGCTTCCGCTTTCATCCGGTCAATATCAATCCCACGACTGTGAACTAGAAACCCAAGAAACTTTTCCAATCCGAAAGCACACTTCATTGAATTCATCTTCAATTGGTAGCGACGACATCTTTCGAACACCTTTCGCAGGACATCCGTGTGGTGAGCTCGTTCTTTCGACTTTACGAACAAGTCGTCCATGTAGTTCTCCACTTCTTTATGCATCATGTCGTGGAATATGGCGGTCATAGCTCTCTGATACATAGCTCATGCATTTTTGAGACCCAAAGGCATAAATGTGAAGTGGAAATTACCTATAGGAGTTCGAAATGCGGTCTTTTTTGCGTCTTTGGCCGCTATTTTATCTGGTTGTAGCCGCTATATCCATCTATAAACGAGAACATCTCGTTCCCCGCATCGAGTTGATTAAAACATCCATATTTGGTAAGGGAAAATTTTCTTTCGGACACGCCTTGTTTAAATCCCTGAAATCCACACAACAACGTATTTGGCCATTCTTCTTTTTGATAGGTACAATATTGGCCAACCACGTCAGATGTTGTATAGGCTTTATAAACCTTGTCGCCAACAAGTTCAATACTTCTTCCTTGATCTTCATTTCAATGTCAGGTCTGAAAACCATGGGAGCTTGTTTGATTGGTTTGGCATCAGGATTAATGTTCCCAGGCATCTCCGAATATTCCCATGCAAAAATGTCCCGATACTCTCGTAGGAGTGCTAGCAATTCGGTTCTCTCATCTGAGCTTAACCTCTTACTAAGGAGAATGCATTTGGTCGTTCCTCCCACATCAGCGAGGTCAACTTATTCCATTTCCTCAATTACGGATTTGGACCCATCCTATAAAGCTTCAGGCGCTTCGTCAGGATTATTCCAGAGATCATCTACAGATAAACGCAAAGGAACCTCCATCGCAGCATCTTGTTTTGGAGTCGTTGCGGGTTGTCTTCCGCTCGACTCCTCGCACTGTCATAAACGGTAGAAGAAGCTTCCATCTTCCTGTTGCACTCTCACACATTTCATTTCTTGATCTTCTTCGTCTTCCTTATTCATCTTCTTCCGTGAAGGCTCACCCCCTTCTCTTCTAGCCTCTAAATCTTCCCACTTAGGTAAATACTTACCTTGAACAGGAGCCACTCGTGTCTCGCCATCAGCTGCAAGCTCGTAAAAAAAAAATAGCCTCCGCATAATGAATTCCGTTTCGATCGAAAGGATCAACAATGGCGTTCACCTTGATCTTCTTGCCTCGCCATCTTGCCTTCAAGCATTGGTGGTATGTAGACGGGACAACCTTGTATCGATGGAGCCAAGGTCTTCCAAATAATATGTGATAAAAAACATCCACACTGATGACATGGAACTGAACTGGTGATCGAATAGCTCCTATAGCTAAATCAATGGTAATATACCCTATGTCGAGGGGATCCAGCTTGCCACCGTAGATATCAACTGCCCGTCGAGGGGATCCGGCTTGTCGCCGTGGATATCATTTTAGTGAGGGGCGACAACCTTGAAAATTGTCCTCTTCAGTATCTTTTGGGGCCTTGGGACGACGATTGTTCAATAACCATCATCTGCGGTACCTTGGATCCTGAGGATGACGATAATTTAACATTCATAGTCCGCGGTACCTTGGAGTCTGAGGACGATGATAATTCAAAATTCGTCGTCTGCGGTACCTTGGAGCCTGAGGACGAAAATATTTCAACATTCGTCGTCCTTAGCACCTTAGGGCCTTAGGACGACTATATTTCAACATTCGTCGTCCTTGGCACCTTGGGGCCTGAGGACGACGATAATTCAACATTTGTAGTCCATGTACCTTGGGGCCTGAGGACGATAATATTTCAACATTCATCATCCTTGGGGCCACTAGCCCGGAAGATGACAATATTTCCACATTTGTCATCCTCAGTACCACTAGGAGAAGGACAAGGCTTGGACACGGGTCAATTATTTCAGGGTTATTTTGTATTTGACATTTTACATATCTACAACCACTAACAACGGTGGTATTAGATCGTCATAATATAAAATATACTTTGGCGGTTTGTTAAGACTGCCGTTGTAAGATTCTTACAATGACTGGCTATTTACGAACACCCCTAAACACAGCCGTCAAAAACACATTTTTTTTGTAGTGAGAACAAAACTGGGATTTTAATCCAACCTGAGGTATTAATCTATTTTAAAAAGATAGGTGAAAGTGTAAACTAATTTCGAAGGCTAATTAGATCCTAAACTATCATCTATGGGAGGAGTAACTCAAAAGTGACCACAAAGCGGCGGAGCCTTTATGGAACAGAGATTGAACGTAATTCGCTTATCATAATCGATCCAATGAAGAAACTTTCAATCACATTTTAATCTCATTAATAAACAGAAAGAAAAGTAGAAAGAAAACTCCAATAATAAATTTTGTCCATATCTCATATGAAAATTAAGGATAAATTACATTTACACCATCTTAGGTTTCATATAAAGACAATAACTATCCCTCAAATCTTGGCCTTTACACCCAATACCCTTATTGGACCAAACTAGAGAGGTGGAAGGATCTCTAATAGAAAATAATTATTTAATCATAATACCCCTCTAATTAATGATAACCGTAATAAGCATCAATTATTTTTTAGTTTTTAGTTTTTATTTGTATTTATTTATTTTTATGTTTTATTTTATTATTTTTTTAATTTTTAATTATAAGAGATAGATGAGGTTTTTATAATTTTTATTGTGTTTCGTGGGTGGTGTCGGGGTCCACCCGACCCGGGGTAGTTCACAGCTGGCGACTCTGCTGGGGTTTGAATGGGAAGAAGAAGAAGAAGAAGAAGAAGATGAAGAAGAAGAAGAAGAACGCACCTGGAATTTTCTGCTCTTTCCCTCTTTGCCAATTCTCTCTAATTTCTTCCTTTTTTGCAGATTTTTTTCTCCTTTTTTTCTGAAATTTTTTCCTCTTCTCTCGATTCTCCGATCGGCCCATCTTATAGCCACGATCGGATCCCTCCTTCCATCTCATCTTCTTCTCTCAATCCTTATCCCTTCTCTTTTTTGCTTCTTCTCTATCCCTTCTTTCTCTCTTCTTTGTCTCCTTCTTGTGTCCCTATTTCTCCTATGTTCCGTGAAGAAATCGATATCAGTCTTCTTCTTAATTACATTTCTATACCATTCTTTTTCCTTTAATATCACAAATTTCTCCGACTCCATTTTATTCTGTAAAATCTATCCTAAACAGCTTAATCTTAATCTAAGTCTGATTCAATTTTAATCATAGTTTAATTCTAATTCTAATTTAATTTAAATCTTCATTTAATCGCCATTTTTATTTTTCTCTTTTATTATATTTTTTATTTATCTAATTTCTCACTTTAATCATTTGAAAGTCCACCTAATTAGGAGTTTAATACCAAAAATACCCCTCATATTGTCAATCTCAGATTTTGACCAAATTACAGCCACTTGATGAGTTCTATATGAAAATGTCAAATCTAGAATCAAAATAATTTTCTGAAATCCAAAAGTCCTAAATTTGACACGAAACGATATTAGGGGTAAAACGGTCATTTTCTCATATTATCTCGAAACTAGGTGATAGTATACCCATTGGAACACATTTTCTGCGTAGTCATTTATGATGTCAGAAATGAATTTTATGGGATGATGAATCGAGTGGGGTCCATTGAGGGTATTTTGGTAATTTCATAAATTTTGGGGATTTGAAGGAGAATTTTGGCTCAAATAGATTTGGGATTTAAATTGGGATCGAACATGAAAAGGTGCCAAGCTCAAGCCTCCAGAAACTGCAAATATCAAAAAGAAATTATTTTTGTGCAAATTGGGGTGTTTACAGGTAGTTTTGTGAATAGTCACCAAGAGTAGTATTACTGACCGACGGGAACCTAAATCAACAAGTGATCGTATCCCGTCTTTAGAAGAACTAAAGAGTCAAACTGGTGGACCATCTAACACTGGTCGAACCAGGCAAAGGGGGATTATGGGTCGAGGTGTTAGAGCTTCTCCAAGCCCTAGGGCTCTAATTGAGATTATGATTGAACCTTTTGCATGCTGCTTACGTACCCAAATAGGGATCAAGTCAGACGTAGTTCAAGGTCTGGTAATTTCGTCAGAGGTCTCCCACCTTTTTTCATCATCGTCCCGAATGAGGGAAGTGAGCTAGTATTTATAGCTTTGGGAAGAGAGTTAACTGCAGTTAGAATTCCTAACCACCGTTTCTGATGGTGGTTAAAACGTTCACCTGGGGTAGGATGCATCATGTACCCTACCAGTCTCTTAGGTGGATCAATCACAAGTCGTTTGGGTAATTACAGGTTTGCCACTGAGAGGCTATGACATAGCCTATAACCCCATATATGGCCAAGTGTTGGCAAGCCTCACGAAACCTCAATATGGGTGTTAGCGATCAGTAGATATTCGTGATAATGAAAGCTGTTTAGCCTTGGCATCGTTGAGACTATTTAGTCTTGATGTCATAGAGGCTACTAGTCTTAGTACTTTCGAGGTCCTTGAACCTTAGTACTTTCGAGACTGTATGACTTTCTACGTCATTGAGCATCGCTCTAGACGGAGGTATGTATCCCCTTCTACGTCGTTGAGCGTTGCTCTAGACGGAGGTAGTATCGCCTTCTACGTCTTAGAGCTTGGCTATAGATGGAGGTAGTATCTCCTTCTACTTCTTAGAGCTTCGCTCTAGACGGAGGTAATATCGCCTACGCGTCATCGAGCATCGCTCTAGACGGAGGATAGTATCGCCTACGACGTCACCAAGCATCGCTCTAGACGGAGGATAGTATCGACGTCTTACAACTTCCAAGGAGATCTCCCCCTTAGGTGTAAATTCATATCGATGTCCCCTTAGGTGTAAATTCATCGCTTTAGACGGAGGATAGTATCGCTTACGACGTCATCGAGCATCGTTCTAGATGGAGGATAGTATCGCTTACGACATCATCGAGCATCGCTCTAGACGGAGGATAGTATCACTTATGACGTCATCGAGCATCGCTCTAGACGGAGGATAGTATCGACGTCTTACAACTTCCAGGGAGTTCTCTCTCTTTAGGTGTAAATTCATATCGATGTCGACGTCTTACAGTCTCCAGGGCGGTCGCTCCCCTTAGGTGTAAATTCATATCGACATGTTCATCGAGACGCATATCTTTGATATATGTGGGGCGCACCTCTAAGGCTCTCAAGAACGAAGGGTTGTCCCATTGCAGGTGGGCGCCCTTGAGTATGACTTGAGAGGATGTCCCATCACAAGTGAGACTCTCAAGAACCCGAGGGGTTGCCCCATTACAGGTGGGCGCCTTCGAGTATGACTCGAGAAGTATTTCTGCATCGGCAACCTGTTGTAAAGGGGTCTGGCATCCTGCTGTGGAGTACCTGTTGATATTTGCTTCATTGCATATTCATTGTAGTGTTGATCATCTTGTGATTCATATGAGTTATGGTAGTGCATTACCTTCTACCTATATTTATGTCTCGGCCATTCATTTCTTGAACCGGTTCCTTGAACCGACCGGGGTTCTTCCTTAGGAAGCTCCCGAGTGTTATACCACTAGGTATCAGTGGGGATCTTGCTACGTGTCGGTTATAGTCCTGACACATGGCGGTCTGTTATTGGGCTATCCGCCCTTACCATTTTTCATATCAACATTTCAGTCCCTCTGACCACGACGATTATCTTCAAGATATTGGCGTGGTCATGGTATAGTCTGACTAACATTATCACCGCATGCCGATCACTGCCCATGAGCATTGGTGTGGCATAGAGTATAGAGATGCATCTCTTAGTTGGTATCACACTGTGGAGTATTGGCATCCCACCATAGGGTATAGAGACACATCTCTTAGTCGGCATCTCGTCGTGGAGTATTGTCACGCTCCAAACTCCTGGACGCACACGTGTTAGCACGTGCGCATCCTGGATCGGGATGCGACAACCATCACCCTCAATTATCGACGGTTCGCTCTCTTTATAAATTGTGAGGGTGGAAACCATTATTTTATCTCTTGTCTAAATTCTGATTTTTTT
>JAUPMG010274304.1:0-19018 GCA_031762675.1 Pachysandra terminalis | reverse complement strand
TGCTAGATTTTCTATTTGTTTTGAATGTAATAAGTAGGTTATTCTTTTGAATATTTTAAATTAAATTAGATTCTTTTAAAGTTTAGTAGAATTTCTGTTGTTATGGTTCGATATTGATTGCCACTCCCGATTCCAATTGGGGTGAGAGTTGCGGTTCAAACATTAAGGGTTCGGATTGGAATTTCCTTAAGTTTGAGTCGTGACAACGGGTTGCTCCGCCGTGCCTTTTAGGATTCCGATTATCTCCCTTCATCTCCAAGAGCTCCAAGAGAAAGTGAAGATAGGAAGAAATGATGTTACGAGCCTAATTGTCTATTTATAGGCCCCAATGGCAAGGGTGGGAATGGGAACTACTATAGGGGCAATTTGGGGTTTCTTGTCCTATTCTTTCCAACTCAACACCTAAGCAGCTATTGCTAGAGGGGTTTTCTTTATTGGTTTGAGGTGTGTCTCTAGAGTTGCCAGATACAATTATTATCTTGCCCTACTATTTATTTTCCATTTAATTGCTAAAGTTCCAATTCTCTAGTTAAAATAGCTCCCTATATTGATCTAGCTTACCTGATTAGTTGTAGGGGCTCAAGGGTGTTCTTAGTGAGTTTTATATGGCTAAAGATCAAGTGAATAATAAGTTCTTCCTATCAGCGGATTTGTTTATTAAGTCGCCATGTTATCTTGAGTTCTAATTTCATTATTACGGGTGATCATTCAGGCTCTTACATTCTAACCACCTTAAAAGAATTTCTTCCTCGAAATTTCTCTAAGGAGTTCTACAGGCGAGGGTGAGGAACTAAATGCATGAGTACAATTTAAATGACACAACCAATAAACACTTAATTCATTAACATTCACTCCTATTACAAGAAAGGGAAACCACATTGGTTCATCATGAAAGGGAGGGGGCCGGTATAGGCTGCCCAATTAACACACATAAGATAAATTGAAAGTAAAAATTCAATACACTGTGACAAGAAAACCCATGAAAACAAAAGTATTACACTACAATTGGAAAGCAAAGAAAAAAACTAAGGCTGGTCCTCAGGAGGTGGTGGTGGTGGATGCATGCTGGTGAGTGGTGCTGTGTCGGTCGTCCATCTGCATCCGAACATGTCCTAGAAAAACCGGAGGGTGGTGTCCACACTCCTTTGAATCCTAGTCATCTGTCTCATGTTCCGACGGAGATCTGCCGTGATGTCCGTTCGCGTCCGATGGTGGGCTCTCGAGTTTGCCCTCTCTAGGGTAGCTAGCCGGACCTCGATGGAGGGTCCACACCTGGGGACGAAGTTTGGTCCTGGGGCGGCTGAAGTGGAAGCTCTGTGAGGCTATTCTGCCTGCTGCTGAGGTGGCTCAGGCTCCTGCTCTTGATCCTGATGCTGCTGCAGCTACTATTGCTCTGCGAGAGGAAAGCCCATCAGAGCGAGATTCCTGAAGCTGAAAGGTGAATCTACATTCTTCTTCTCAGGACAGCTCAACAAAAAGTCCCAGTGTCTAGCCACGGTACACATTGGACAGGGAAAAGCAAGGCACCCTTCCATGTGTACCGGACATACAAGATAATATGGCCCATCACCAAGGAGGGGAGGCAGAAACGTTGGCCTGTGACAACCATATGGAGCACTCGGACAATGAATGGCGTGAGCTCACTAGTGTTGTCAGAGCGAGGGTAGATGTTGCAAAGAAAGATGGAGTGGAGGATCCTGTTGGCGGGGCGAAGCTTGGTGGATGAGAGGGAGTTGTCTCGGTTCCACATGGCAGTGCGGCCACACAAAACCTGAGTGACCGCGGGGCGCTCGGAAAAGGGAAGATTGGGAATGGTGCTGAGTTCATTGTTCGTGGGGACATTCATAAGGGTGGAGATAAATTGGAGGTCGAGAATGTGTAGCTCGCTGGCAATGGTGTAGGTAATAGAGGAGGTCTCAAAGCTGGTCAAGGTGATGTACCCGTACATGTTCCGAGCGAGCGTCTCAAAGGCCTCTCTGCCCCATATCAGTAAGGGTTCCCAATCTATCGCCTTAGGGATGGTGGGGACTCCATATGACTCTTCATGAGTGTCCAAGGTGGGTCTCTCTATGATAATGTCCTTGTCCGCATACTCGTTAAGCAAGACTTGGAGTACGGGCTCGGTACCAGAGGGAGAGTCAATGTCTTCCTCTTCGTACAGGTTGGGTGAGGGTGGCCTCCTATAGGTGGATGCCCTAGTAGTTTTGGTATTATTGGGCGGGCCTTAGGTTCTTCATCCTTTAGGCATGATGAAAAAGGGTTTGAAAAAGGGGTAAAGAAAATGGTTTTAGGGTTTTAGAATGTGCAAGATTCAAGCTACAACAAAAGGAAAGAGATTACCTGATTCAAATGGAGCTTAGACGGGTTGGATTTCCAAGATTTAGGGTGGAAAGATGTAGTGACCCTGACACTATCATTTAATTTAATTGTTAAATGATAGGTAATCCTAATTAAAGCCTTAGGATTTAATTGATATTATAAAGGGCGGAATTTAACCTGTGTGAATAAGAAGAGTTAGTGATTAATTATGTTAATTTGTGAATTAGGTGTATTGGGCTAGGACCCAACCCAACATTATTTGAATTTAAGGCTGGCTGAATAGGCCCATGAGACAAGGTAAGGACACCTCAGACATTTACTACATTATTTGAATTTAAAAAGGTAATGGATTCTCCCACTAACTCACGGTCAACTAAAGAAGGAGAGAGAAACTATCTCACACGATCAACCGAAAAGGAGAGAAAGAGAAAATGGGTTTGCAAAAATCTGGTTTAGGAAGAAGAAGAAGGAAAAAGATGATCTGGGTGATCCGTGTTGCTGGAATCAACCTAGATCAATTATACATAAATGAGGTAGGAAATCCTAAATTTATACGCTATCTGATTTTATGGCTGACCTCAATGCTATAGTTATAGGTGGTTGTATGTTCTAGTATGTTCAAGATGATTCGATCTAGGATCTATATAGACTAGATGGAATAGAGTCAATTTGGTTGATCTCCATGCAACTTGTGTTGCTGTGTTTCATGTGTTTTTATAAGTTGTTATGAATCTTATTTATGTGTTTAGATCCATGATTTATTACAGGATGATTACTTGTTTACATCCATGGAAATAAATGAGGATTATGTGTTTGTTGTTTTGATCACATGAGTAGGTTTTTGAGACTTGTTTTTGATTTCTAAGAACTTAGAAATCACTAGGTTTGATTAGAGGCACGATACCCTAGAAGAAACCCAAAAAATGGCTGAGTTTTCTACGTTCGGCAGCAGTCTTGCCAGCTACCAAGCAGCTACCGAAAACAACCAAAAAAATTTACTCTCTGGACATGCTATTGAGCCTCTCGATAGGATAGTCGGCAGCTACCAAGTAGCTACCAAAATTGATAAAATGTGAGTACTCTCTAGACCAGCTACTGAGCCTCGGCAGCTGAGCTACCGAGACCCTCATTGGGAGACTCGGCAGCTATTGAGCAGCTCCCAAAGTCCAATGGACTCCAAATTTTATGGGGAGAGTCCCCATTGAGTTGTGCACATGCCTATATGAATGGTTTGTGTCCAAATGGTCTAGAATTGGACGAACCATAGAAAGTGTAGGTGAAGGTCCAAAACTCAGGATTATCCGACAGATTGGAATGGCATATGAGGTGTTATCAACTCAAGGTTTGGATAAGGTCTTAGGACCTCAATACAAGACTAGTATGGTTAGAATTGGTCATGTAGGACTAGATCGGGTGATTATTGCTTTTAGCAACAAATGTTAACTTAGGTTGGACTTGGTTTGACTTCTGTGTAACTTTGGTGTGAATTTGATGATGTTAACTTGAATATGAATGACTAATTGAGGGTACTGTGAGTATCCAATACTGTGTGATGTTTGTGTTGATTGACTTGAGATTGTGTTAAGGATAGGTGAGCTTCCACCGTGGGTGAAAGTCCCTAGAGGTAATGCATGTTAAGGGTGTATTCCACTATGGATGAAAGTCCCTAAAGGAAAGATTTGGTATGCGTGTATTCCACCAAGGGTGAAACTCTCTAAAGGAAAGATTTGGTATGGGTGTATTCCACCGTGGCTGAGAGTCCTTAAAGGAAGGTCTGGTTACAGGTGAGCTTTCACCGTGGTTGCAAGTCCCTAAATGGAAAGCGAGTATACTGGTGTATTCCACAGTGAGTGCAAGTCTCTTAAGGAATAGGAATGATGGCTTTCGTCCGTGGGTGTAAGTCCCTAAAAGAAAGGGTTACTGATACTGGTGGCTTCCTCCGTAGGTGAAAGTCAGTAAAAGAATGGACAGGTAGCTTCCTCAATGGGTGAAAGTCCCTAAAAGGATGGCGTGTTACTGGTGTATTCCACCGTGAGTGAAAGTCTCTTAAGTAATAAGAATGGTGTTTCTATCGTGGGTGCAAGTCCCTAAAAGGATGGGTCGTATGGTTATGAGTTGGAATGAGCATGTGACTAGGCGAGGCATGGTGACACCTTGCGTTACACTGCATCTCGTTTCACTCCATGCTCATACCTTGCATTGCACAACATTGCATTGTGTTTCATTTGACTATGTTGCATATACATTATGACTCTTGATTGTGAATGTGATTGTGATTGGGTCGCATTGGTCGTAGCAAGGTACGGCCTTGTAGTTATAAGTATGTTTCCACCGTGGGTGCAAGTCCCTAAAGGAAATGATTGTACAGGTGGCTTGCTCCGTGGGTGAAAGTCCCTAAAAGAATGGTGATATGTTGTTCCTAGTGATCATAGTGATACTATGTGTTTATTGTGTGCTTGTTTATGCGCCTAAGGGTGTGTTTCTACAGTCAGTGTAAGTCCCTAAAGGAATGGTACAGGAGACTTCCTCCGTGGGTGCAAGTTCCTAAAGGAATGGTTATGTACTAGATATGTGATACGTGTTTATATGGTTAACTGGCCATAGTATGGTGGGACCATGTGGTATATGTTTGTCTGTTGATTGGCCGTAGCATGGTGGGACCATGTGGTGCTTGTTGTGGAACATAGTTAGACTATGTGGCTGTTGTGACTTTGTTGTTGTGTAACATGGTGGGACCATGTGTATACTTGTATGATTGTTTGCTTGGAACATGGTGGAACCCTGTGGAATATGTTTGAACATGATAGGATCATGTGGGTAATCTTAACATAGTGGGAATATGGGGATTATGAACTATTGATGATTATATTTGATATTTATGGAGTCCATGTGAATTGTGTTTTAGATGGTGAGCATAATATTCATGCTAGTATGTGAAACATAGTATGATGAAATGATTAGTATACATATGACTGTGATAGTATATGTTGGGTGAAATGCATGAAATGAACTGTATTGATTTACATGCATAAAAGTAGTTACTGTCGTCTCGTAGGATTTCTCTACTAGGCTTCGGCTGATCCTTATCTCTACAGGTGATCAGATGGTTTGAGTTCTAGCTGGCCTTTGGCGATGGTGTTAGAGACATTGATATTTTTGAGACTACATTGACATTACTTTATTTTATTTCGTATACTTTTGGTTTGACCCTATGGAGGGCGAATGTTGTAATAGAGTTCTTATAGATTTCATTACCTTGTTTGTGGGTTGATAGCTCAACATGCTTGGTTGGGCTAAGGTTTTAATTTTCATAGACTTCCGCTGGCATTTATTCTTCTAAGACTCTGATTCAACCAGGTAAGGTTTGATGTTGTGGGTATTTATCTGTATCGATGCGATGGGTCCGAAGGTCAGTTCCTTGAAATCCTCGAGATCCTATACCTCGGATTTTGGAGCACGATAGAGGTGGTATTAGAGCACTAAGTTTAAGTGTATAGGCTTTTGGATGTTTTAGGTCGAAGTGAAAACCTAGGACGAGAACCTAGAAATATGTGAACCTAGGAGCCAATTTTGTGAATTATATGAAATATACTTTGATATAGTTTGTGAATATAATGTGATATGTCTATATTCCTATATTTGAATGGACGTATGTATGTGTGCATATGTTAGAATAGGATTATGATATTATGTACTTATAGACTTTTTATTGTGTAGATGGCTAGACGTAAGCAAAATATCTCAGCAAGGGAATGATCACCTGGAGGGGACACGGATCCTAATCTATCAGGAATTTGTCAAGTACTGGGAGAAATGGCTACTGCACTTCAAGGTGAGCAGGCCATGCGCCAGACCCAGACAGCAGCACCTAGAAACAATAATGGGGGAGGAATGTTTTGGCTCGATAAATTGAAGAAACTGTCTCCACCATACTTTGACGGGAGCAAGGAGCCGATGTGGGCTCAAAATTGGATGGAGGAGTTAGAAAATATTTTCAAGGTTATGAAGTGCCCTAATGACCAGAGGGTACAATTAGCTATGTTCATGCTTAAAGGAGAAGCATACCAGCGATACAAAATGGTGGTGAGAGTCCAAGGACACATCGAAGAGTGGGCAGAATTTGATAAACAGTTCTTTGAGACCTACTTCCCAAGTAGCTACCAGAGGGCCATGGTTGTAGAATTTATGAAGCTGGAACAGGGATCCCTGACTTTTACACACTCGGTCTAATGAAACCCACAATCTTCCATTCACCTGCTAGTGTACCATTTGACTCTGATGCCACACATTCATTTATATTGATAATATTTATGCATGCTTTGGGTCTTAGACCATCTATCATGAGAGAACCATTACCCATAACAAGTCCCGTAGGAGGTTTAGTCACACTGAATAATATCTTCTTGGAATTTGTGGTTCGAGTCGGGGATCGAAATTTTGAGGGTGATCTCGTTGTTCTATCTATGTTTGAATTCGATATCATACTTGGCATGGATTGGCTATCTGCCTATCAAGCCAAGATGGATTGTTATGGAAAGGAAGTCACGTTTGACATTCCTGGCGAAGTACTAGTAAAGATTCTAAGGAAAGCGAAGGATGAGTACCAGAAAGAGTTTTTGGGATTGTTAGAAGGCAACAAAGGAGAATATTTGGAAGACATCCCTGTAGTGAGAGAATTTGATAGAGGGTTTCAGGAGATATATGGATAGCCACCATTGAGAGAAGTCGAGTTTTAAATTGAGTTTATGCCAGACACTTCACCCATATCATTGGCCACGTATCGTATGGTACCGATGGAGTTGGAGGAACTCAAGCGACAACTTGATGAGTTGATGACTATGGGTTTCATTAGACCGAGTGTGTCAACGTGGGGAGCACCAATACTATTTGTAAAGAAGAAGGATGGGTCTATGAGGCTGTGCATTGACTATAGACAGCTGAATAGAGTCACCATTAAGAACAAGTATCCTTTACGAGGATAGACGACTTGTTCGACCAGCTTAGAGGAGCCAGATATTTTTCCAAGATCAACTTAAGGTCGGGATACCACCAACGGAGGATCCGGAATAGTGGCATACAGAAGACAGCCTTCAGGATGAGGTATGGTCACTACGAGTTTGTGGTGATGCCTTTCAGTTTGACGAACACCCCAGCCACTTTTATGGATATAAGGTCCAGGTGTTCAGACCGTATTTGGATTGATTCATAGTTATAACTGTGGATGATATCCTTATTTATTCAAAGTCGAAGGAAGGTCAGGAGGAGCACTTGGGGACATTTCTACAGACACTGTTAGATCATTAATTATATGCCAAGTTCAGTAAATGTTTTTTCTGGAAGGAGGAAGTGATTCCATTTAGGTGATAGTGGATAGATTGACCAAATCCACTCACTTCTTACCTCTGAAGGTTACGGCCTTTAGAGATGAATTGGCTCGACCTTATGTCAAGGAAATCATGAGCATACACGGGGTGCCGATTAGCATTGTGTTTGACAGAGATACCAGATTCACATCAGAGTTTTGGGTGAGCTTACAGAAAGCCTTGGGCACACAGTTAGACTTCAGCACTACCTTCCACCCACAGACAGATGGATAGAATGAAAGAGTCAATCAGATACTAGAAGATATGCTACTAGCATGTGTTTTAGATTTCAAGGTGAAGTGGAGTGACCAGCTTCCTTCGGTAGAATTCTCCTACAATAATAGCTATTAGTCTAGTATTCGGATGGCACCGTTTGCGACTATGTATGGGAGACCGTGTAGATCGCCTGCATGTCGGACCAAGGTGGGCGAGAGCAGTTTACTTGGACCTGGAATCATCCAAGAGACAACTAAAAAGGTGAAAATTATCAGCAAGAGACTTCTAGCAACTCAGAGTCGACAGAAAAGCTACACAGATATTAGAAGAAGAGAGCTAGAATTTGAAGTGGGTGATCACGTGTTTTTAAAGATTTCACCAATGAAAGGTGTTATAAGATTTGGTAAGAAATGGAAGTTAGCGCCTTGCTTCGTTTGACCCTTCGAGGTGTTAGAATGCATTGGTAAGGTGACGTATCGCTTAGCCTTGCCATAGCAGTTGGGAGCAGTCCACAATGTCTTCCATGTCTTTATGCTTAGGAAGTATAAGCCAGATCCTATGCACATTAGTGACTGGACTGATTTACCGATTAGAGATGATGCGACGTATGAAGAAATGCCGGTAAGGATCATGGACCGGAAGGAGCAGAAACTGAGGACAAAGACCATTCCCTTTGTAAAAGTACAATGGAACCATCACGACGAAGTAGAAGCTTAATTGGAACTGGAATTGGAGATTCAAAGGCGATGCCCGACTCTATTCGATGACTGAGGGATGTATTTAATTTCCAGGATGAAATATCCTAAAGGGGGGGAGATTGTAGTGACCCTGACTCTATCATTTAATTTAATTATTGAATGATAGGTAAACCTAATTAAAGTCCTAGGGTTTAATTGATATTATAAAGCGCTGGATTGGACCTAAGTGTGAATAAGAAGAGTTAGTGATTGATTATGTTGTTGTGTGAATTAGGTGTATTGGGCTTGGACCCAACCCAACACAACTAATGGACTGAAGGGTTGGCCAAATAGGCCCATGAGACAAGGTAAGGACACTTTAGATATTACTACATTATTTGAATTTAAAGAGCTAATGGATTCTCCCACTAACTTATGTATCAACCAAAGGAGGAGAGAGCTCACTGTCTCACACGATCAAACGAAAGGGAAAGAAAGAGAAAAAGGGTTTGCAGAAATCTGGTTTGGGAAGAAGAAGAAGAAGGATATGAAGATCCGGGTTATCCGTGCTGCTGTAATTGACCTAGATCAACTCTACGTAAAAATGGTAGGGATTCCTATGTTTCTACAGTATATGATTTTATGGATGATCTCAATGCTATAGTTATAGGAGGTTGTACGTTATGGTATGTTTAACATGATTAAATCTAGGATCTCTATGGACTAGAAGGAATATAGTCATGTTGGTTGATCTCCATGATACATGTGTTGCTGTGTTTCATGTGTTTTTATAAGTTCTTATAAATCTTAATTATGTGGTTTAGATCCAGGATTTTTTATAGGATGATTGCTTGTTTAGATCCATGGAAATATGTGTTTGTTGTTTTGATCACACGAGTAGGTTTTAGAGATTAGTTTTTGATTGCTAAGAACTTAGAAATCACTAGGATTGATTAGAGGCATGAATCCCTAGAAGAAACCTAGAAAATTGATGAGTTTTCTACGTTCGGTAGCAGTCTCGGCAGTTACCGAGTAGCTTCGGAAAACAGCCAAAAATGTTTTTTCTCTGGACATGTTACCGAGCCTCTACAGCAGTGCATCTAAGCCTCTCAGTAGGATAGTCGGCAGCTACTGAGTAGGTACCGAAATTGATAGAAAGTGAGTACTCTCTGGATCAGCTACCAAGCCTTGGCAGCTGAGAACCGAGACCCTAGGTAGGAGACTCGACAGCTACCGAGCAACTACCGAAGTCCAGTGGACTCCAAATTTTGTGGGGAGGATCCCCATTGAGTTGTGCACATGCCTGTATGGATGGTTTGTGTGCAAAAGTTCTAGAATTTGACGAATCATAGAAAGTGTAGGTGAAGGTCCAAAACTCAGGATTATCGGACAGATTGAAATGGTATATGAGGTGTTATCAACTCAATGGTTGGATAAGGTCTTAGGACCTCAATACAAGGCTAGTATGGTTAGAATTCATCATGTTGGACTAGATCGGTGATTAGTGCTTCTAGCATCCAATGTTGACCTCAGTTGAACTTGGGTTGACTTCTGGGTAACGCAGGTGTGAATTTGATGATGTTGACTTGAATGTGAATGACAGATTAAGGGCACTGTGAGTATTCAATACTGTGTGTGATGTTTGCGTTGATTGACTTGAGATTGTGTTATCGATAGGTTAGCTTTCACCGTGGGTGAAAGTCCCTAAAGGTAATGCATGGAAAGGGTGTATTACACCATGGGTGAAAGTCCCTAAAGGAAAGATTTGGTATGAGTGTATTCCACCATGGGTGAAAGTCCCTAAATGAAAGATTTGGTATGGGTGTATTCCACTGTGGGTGAGAGTCCCTAAAGGAAGGTCTGGTCATAGGTGAGCTTCCACCTTGGGTGCAACTCCCTAAACGGAATGCGAGTCTACTGGTGTATTCCACCGTGACTGCAAGTCTCTTAAGCATTAGGAATGGTGGCTTTTCTTCGTGGGTGCCAGTCCCTAAAAGAAAGGGGTACTGATACAGGTGGCTTCCTTCGTGGGTGAAAGTCCCTAAAAGAATGGACAGGTGGCTTCCTCCATGGGTGAAAGTCCCTAAAAGTATGGAGTGCTACTGGTGTATTCCACCGAGAGTGAAAGTCTCTTAAGGAATAAGAATGGTGTTTCTACCATGGGTACAAGTCCCTAATAGGATGGGTCGTATGGTCATGAGTTGGAATGAGCATTTGACTGGATGAGGCCTGGTGACACCCTGCATAACATACATCTCATTTCACTCTATGCTTACATCATACCTTGCATTGCACAGCATTGGAATGTGTTTGACTTGACTGTGTTGCATATACATTATGACTCTTGATTGTGAATGTGATAGTGATTGGGTCGCATTGGTTGTAGCAAGGTGGGACGTTGTGGTTACGGGTGTGTACCCACCGTGGGTGCAAGTCCCTAAAGGCAATGATTGTAAAAGTGGCTTTCTCCGTGGGTGAAATTCCCAAAAGAATGGTGATATGTTGTTGGTAGTGATCATAGTGACACTATGTGTTTATTATGTGTTTGCTTATGTGCATAAGGGTGTGTTTCCACTAAGGGTGTAAGCCCCTAAGGGAATGGTACATGAGACTTCCCCCTTGGGTGCAAGTCCGTAAAGGAATGGTTATGTGTTAGATATATGATACGTTTTTATATGGTTAACTGGCCGTAGCATGGTGTGACCAATGGTATATGTTTTGTGTTGATTGGTCGTAGCATGGTGAGACCATGTGGTGCTTGTTTTGGAACATAGTTAGGCTATGTGGCTGCTGTGACTTTGTTGTTGTGTAACATGTTGGGACCATGTGTATACTTGTATGATTGTTTGTTTGGAAAATGGTGGAACCATGTGGAATCTTCTCGAACTTGATGGGATCATGTGGGTAATCTTAACATAGTGGGACTTTGGGGATTAATAACTATTGGTGATTACGTTTGATATGGTATAGTTTCCATGTGAATTATGATTTTACATGATGAACATAATATTCATGCTAGTATGTGAAACATAGTATGATAAAATGATTAATATACATAGACTGTGATAGTATATGTTGGGTGAAATGCATGAAATGAACTGTATTGATTTATATGCATAAAAGTAGTTATTGTCGTCTCGTAGGATTTCTCTACTAGGCTTCGGCTGATCCTTATCTCTACAGGTGATTGGATGGTCTGAGTCCTGGCTGGCCTTTGGCGATGGTGTTAGAGACACTGATATTTTTGAGACTACATTGACAATACTTTATTTTTTTTCGTATACATTGGTTTAATCCTATGGAGGGCGAATGTTGTAATAGAGATCTTATCGATTTTATTACCTTGATTCTGGATTGATAGCTCAACATGCTTGGTTGGGCTAAGGTTTTAATTTTCATAGACTTCCGCTGGTATTTATTATGTTAAGACTTTGATTCAACTACATAGGGGTTGATGTTGTGGCTGTTTATCCGTATCCATGCGGTGGGTCCGAAGGTTGGTTCCTTAGAATCCTCGAGATCCCATATCTAGGATTTTGGGGCTTAACAAAAGAGGTTAGTGGGAAGATTCAAGGAAGGAGGTGAAGAAATGAGTTTAAAAGCTCAAAAACAACATAAATAGCGCTCGGCTTCAGCCTCAACTCGACATTTGGCGAACCGAAAATGTCGCTGAGCAGGTCGCCAAAGCCAACCAAAAGGCAAAAAGCAAAAATTTTTAAATAGAACTTTTATCAAAATTTTAGAATCCAACACATCACAATTGATCACTCAAAGCATGAGAATTTTTAGGGGTTTTAAATCAGGTGCGGGACTGGCTTGAATAGTGTAATCCCAGACTCAGATCCAGAATGGCAGAACTACTTACATAAAAACATTATTATTACTATAATAAATTGACAAGATATAATTAATTATAATTTATAAATTTTCTTATTTAAATATATTATCCAATTTTTGCAAATTCCTCAAACCTCTCAGCCTAATGCATTTGTAACTACATTGGCTTTAAAGTCTGAATATTCGTTAGCATTGGAGTTCTAAGTAGTTTTAAATTCATTCAATCACAAGGAGGATCCTGAGGTTTTATATGAATTCTAAGCATGAAGATTTACTCAATAGGTCCCATGGGAGGTAGAAACACAACAAATCAACCTTCCCCCTTGGTCACAATGCCAAACTATAAACAAATACAAAATCAAATAAGGAATACTCATCTTGGGGTGTAGCCGGGGGACGTCGAGGATGCTCCACCGCGTCTTTGAGGATTCCATTTATCTCCCTTCATCTCCAAGAGCTCCAAGAGAAAGAGAAGAGATGAAGAAATGATGTTATGAGCCTAATTGTCTAATAGGCCCTAATGGCAAGGGTGGGAATAGGAACTGCTGTTGGGGCAATTTGGGGTTTCAGGTACTATTCTTTCCATCTGAACACCTTTGCAACTACTGTTAGAGGGGTTTTCCTTATGGTTCTGAAGTGTGTCTCTAGTGTTGCTAGATACAATTATTATCGGTGACCAACTCGACGAACCAATCTAAGACTCGGTGACAATTCCACGGGCTTCATTCTGGGTGACCTTTTCGGCGCACCAAAGCAAGCTCGGCACACTGAACTGAGAATCGCGACAAAAACAGAAGGTTGGGGGTATAACCAGACGCTCGGCGAACTGAGCAGTCCACCAACGGCCCAGGTGATGCTCAACGAAGTGTTCGGTGCACCAAAGAGGTCGCCAAACATCGCAGAACAGCCAAATGAAGGGGTTTTTCTCACCAAATTGAAAATACAAACAAGGGAAACATCATACATGCATTATCAAATCAAATCCAGCACAGTTCATCCATAATAACATGGCTCTTCCTCAACAAACAAATCAAGACATTCAACATATACATGGTCTATTTCCCTAGAACTCATGTGTGCATGCTCTTGAAAATAATGGAGAATAGAAATAACCCTACTTCAATCAAGAACAAGATGAAATCATCTACTTACGTTAGAGAAATGCAAGAAAATCCAATAGAATCACAAGCATGCAATACTCCTTCTCCTTCAAGCACCAAGCATTCAACAAAACCAAGAAGGGAGAAGCATGAGATTCTCTCAAGTTTGAGACAAGCAAGGAGACCCATGTCTCTAGTCTTAACTCAAACTAATTTCAACCGTTCAATTCGAACCACTGTCATCTAAGCCCTTGGATTAAGGAGTTAGTGGGAATTGGTATTCCCACCACCAACTCTCACTCTCTCTCCATCTCAACCACACAAACAAACACAACCAATCTCAACCACACAAACAAACACAAATAATAGTCTAAATCATGTCCACACATCACAAGTCTTGATCTATATGATCCACACCACACATCCAAAGATTAAAATGGGCCATGCTACTGTGTGTAGCATCAGGGCCTACTCAGCACAACACACTCGATCGCGGGGTCGAATTAATCCCGATCAGTGATCCAAACAAAGGAAATAATCATCACAAGGTCTAAAATGTAAGTATGCATAAATTGGAAAGGTCTAGGCCGTTACATCATTTTATTTCTTATTTAATTGGTAAGTTAAGTTATCTGACCAACACTTCCTCTTAAGTCTATTTGGTTGACTTGATCAGTTTTAGTGACTTAAGGAATTTCTAGTACGTCTTATAGGATTAAGGATTTTAAGTGTTCTAATTCTAATTATAAGTAAAATTAAATTACCAACTCATCAAATTACTATTTTACCCTAAGATCTCAATTTAAGATTATAGGGATTATTCAGGTTCTCACATTCCATCTCGAAGGTACTTGATGTAGGGTTCCCTACAATCAATTTGATCATGAATGGGGAAGGCTTCTGCTTCATCAGGTGGTTCTTGACACTGTGTGCAAGACAATTGTAACATGGTAGTGTCAACTGCCATTGAAGGCAAATATATCCTTGATCTTTGATGTCTTCTGAATAGAGGAGTAGAATCTATAAGTCCACAAGTTTCTTAATGCATAGCCTGTAATCTTTCCACAGCTTCCTCCGATCCAAGACATCTAAATGGGGCCCCATTGCCCCCTATTTAATAAAGAACAAAACGAAGTTTAGAAAAATTCTGTAATATTTTAAGGGGAGTAATAGGAGCATTACAGGAGATTGTATCAAGATCTTGTCATATCTGATATCTCTAGTCTATCTCTAAGACAAGTTCTTCATCAATTTGAGGGAGTTGAGTGGAAAGAGTAGACTTTCTGATAACATCTATCATTGCTGTATCAAGTTCCATGTGAAGTCTACTTCCTAGATTATCCAATGCATCAGCATGCGTGTTCTTACTTCTAATCGTGTGAGTAAAAGAGTGGCTTGTAAAATTTCGAAGGAGATATTGTATCGCCGTGCTATAAGGAACTAAATCCAATTATTTGACCACAAATTCCTCATTCACTTGAGAAATGATCAGGCTAGAGTCACCAAACATTCGGATTTTCTGAATCTTCATTTGGTGAGCAAGTGTAAGGCCAATGAGTGATGCTTCATACTTCACCTGGTTGTTTGTCCAAGGAAAGTCTAGCTTGAAAGTAAAGGAAAACTGTTGGCCATCTAGTGAAACTAATTCAATTCCAGCTCCTCCCCCTTAAGAGTTAGATGATCCATCAAACTTCTTCTGCCATTCTTCCTTAGAAGTGGTAGATACTTCGTTTTCGCAATAATCTTGTTCTTTATAAGTGGGGAAAGGTACTAGCAGGTCAGCCACAGCTTGTCCTTTGATAGTTCGAGGCATCTCGCAACAAATTTCAAACTGGGCTAACTGTAATAGTGTAACGATCCGATTCGTTAAAAGTAAAACAAAACCCTATTTTGTTTTTTGTTTATTATTTATCATTTTTATATATAACAAGATGCACTGGCATAACATAATATGTGGAATAATAATTTTTTCTTATGAAAATAGTGTAAAAGTATAGTGGTTTCTCTATATATACATAAATGGCATTGTGGTAAATAAGTAATAGCATTGTTGTGAATACATGTGGTTGTGCAAATAAGGGTATTAGTTTAGCAAAATAGAATTAAGGGTTGGATTTGAGTGGTTAGAAAAGGAAGGGTTGAGATTGGTTAGTTAGGAACCAGGGCTGGGATGAAAGATTCAAAAAGTGTCAACGGCTAGATGGGAGACATGTGGCAAGTGAGAGAGAGAGAGCTAGTGTCTTGCATGGGAAGTTTGTCTCACAAGCTTCTCATGCTAAACATATTTTTGGCTTGGAGAAGAAGTGAACTCTTACATTGGAATTTTGCTTGGATTGCTTGATTTCAACTAAGGAGTTAAGTATGGATTCTATGATATAGTTAGTTTTAATTTTGGTTTGGTTTCTAAGAATATGATGATGTATGCATGTTAGAGAATGTGTGTTCTAAAAAATGGATTTCTTTTAAATATGTTGGTATGTTGTTTAGTGTGATAGTGGCCTAATAATGAAGTATGTTGAATGCTATGTAGTGTAGGAGGGTTTAGTGTAGAAACCCCTTGAAAACCCCACGCTTCTGACAGATTTAGACCGTTCGGCACACTATTCGGCGGGCCGAACATGTTGTCGAAACCGTTTCTGGGCGCAGGGCGACCCCTCGGCATGCCTAAATGGCCGCCGAGTATGAAAAGTTTGAAGGGCCCACCAAAACACCCTTCAGCGCGCTGACAAGGTCATCGAAGGTTCTCCCAGAAATGGCAAGCCCCTGCAAAGTCCGCCGAACCACAGGTGGGTTCGCCGAGAGGCCGCCGAACCCTCCTTCAGCGCACCGAAGGGTGCGCCGAACACCTAGCCAAAGGATTTTTCAGAAAGGAACTAGTCCCTGGAAAGTCCACCGAATCACAGGTGGGTTCGTTGACGAGTTCTCCAAACCAACCATTGGAGCGCCGAAAATGTCGCCGAGGTGGTGTTAGGCCAGCTGAAGACCCCGTTGAAGCACCCTAATGTATTCTAGTTCTTTCCGTACATGAATTGCTTTGAGTGTGGGAATATATATGCTAATGTCCTCAGATTACGAACACTTGGTGAATGACAATGAATGAGCACAAATATGTTATGAATGAAAATGAGCGATATGTCATGTAAATACGTGGATGTAGTTAAATTGATACATGTGTACTCCTGTTTTGCACATTCTATACACAGCTTGTATGTTTAGTTAACGTGCACTAACACTACACGCATAGGCTCAAGACCCCAGTGGTCTAAGAGTATGACCTAGAAGTCCGAGACCTTAATGTTGTGTCTCGTGGACAGAAAAGAGTGTGATGTGACTCCACATCTAGTGCGGTGACCGGCGGGTAGAGTTGAGGGAGTAGCTAACCTAACGTACTCAATCCCAGCAAAGGGGCAGTGGCCCAAGAAAATCAGAGATGAGAGCCTCTGTAGTCTGGTCAGGTGACCATGCTTCCCTACGGGATGACTTCAGGTCGCTGGAGCACCCGGTTGGACCGAAAGGGGGGAGGGAATGACTTTAGGTTGCTGGAGCTCTTCGGGGCCATTGAAAAAAGAATATCATAAGGTGGTGACTTCAGGTTGCTGGAGTACCTAGATATGAGGCTGAACCAGGTGGGCACAGATCCACTGACATTCTATCAGAGTACGCATTAGGCACACATATAGATGTTTGAGAATTCACATAGTAGTCTTAGTAGCATGCATTGCATTTTAATGAAAAGTGTACCTCATGCATTGCACATATACTGCTATTGTGTTGTGGTTTAGAATGCTAATATGAACTTATATATGCTCGAATCCAAATCTTACTGGCTAGTTAGCTCATGCCTTTGAGTGAAACCTTTCATGGGACTTAGAGCTTCCGGAGGAAGAAGAAGACCGGTGTAAACGCTGAAGAGGAGTTGTATGGTGAGGATGACTTCTACTCTCCTAAGTGATCTACTACATTCCCTGGGTGTATATTTTCATGTTTTTGAAAAAAAAATTTTTGTTAGACATGGTATTTAGATGGGTTCTTTTTGGACAAATGATAGTATTTCTTATTATACAGAAATCTGATTTTTAATCTTGAACTTACTTTCGATTCTTTTCCTTTGAATGTTGTATTGTATATTATGTAGTTTCTTTGAAGTTATCGTAGGACCTTTAGTTGTTACTATTGTTATCATTTGGCCGCCACTCTCCTTTGAGGAAGTGAAGGTCATGACGCTAGACCCTTCTGGATTGTAACGATCTATCGGGTTTGGGTCATGACAAAGTGGCATCAGAGCAATAGTTCTGTTTTAAATCAGAGGTCTTTATGTTTCACAAGTTGTTGGTTGGTTGATGTTTCATAAGTTTCTGAATGATGATTGTTAAAAACTCCTGGTCCGAACTTCTTACTTACAAGAAATTTGGATACGTGACTCCTTGTGCAGAAACCTACTTCACAAGGACTTCAATTGCAGAACGTAGAGGTAAACATGCACGCGAGCCTCGTGACGAGAAAGATAGTGAGAGGAGGAGGGATCATTGTGTCAATGAACAACCATTGACCGATAATCCTGGCCTCACTGGAGTGTACAGGCCTTTGGTGACATCTCAAGTATGATGCAGAGGCAGCAGGGGTAGATACAAGCTGTGGCACAGAGGAGTGGTTCCATCTTGGAGAGCTTCAAGAAACTTGGACCTAGATCATTTCATGGAACTGTAGATCCGCTCGAGGCCAAACATTGGATCGATTCTATCGATCGTATTTTCGAAGCTATGACGGTGGACGATGCTGACAAGGTCAAACATGCTGTATTCATGCTGGAAGGAGAAGCACGTAGGTGGGGGAAGTCCACCTATGTTGGTGCAGCTATCCACACATGGGTACAATTCACAGAAATATTTTTCAAGGAGTACTTCCCTAATACAGTTTGAAGAGAAAAGGAGATGGAGTTCATGAAGTTAGAACAGGGAACCATGACGGTGATGGAGTATGCAGAAAAGTTCACTGAACCCTCCCAATTTGCCCAAAATGCTGTGGATGATGAAGAAAAGAAGACTTACCGGTTTGAACTCGGACTACGACCTAACATCCGTCGTAGGTTGGTGGCAAGGGACTTCATTGAATACCACAAGGTGGTGGATTGTGCTAGGAGGGTTGAGAAGGACATCCTAGGGTTTAGAAAGGTGGTAGATCAAAGGAATGCTAAGAGTATTTCGAGGCCAAGCAATATAAGGAGAGCCACCTTCGAAGCGCAGAAACGGCAAAGGATTCAAGGATCTCCTACTCCACAGACCTTTACAAGTATGCCTAATACGCTCAAATGTGTGAGATGCCTGAAAATTTTAAAATTTTGAGTAAGGGTATTTTAGTAATTTCCATGCCTTGGTAAGGCCACAAGGATGACAAAATTGTTTTTTGTAAAACACTATCGGTGCAAAAGCTGAATTAATTATAATTATGCTTATAAGATAAGAATTAAAGAAAATAAATGAGGTTGTAATATATAGGAATACCTAAA
>JAUPMG010274294.1:0-19019 GCA_031762675.1 Pachysandra terminalis | reverse complement strand
AATAATTAAACCTTATAATATATATATATATATATATATATATATATATATATATATATAACTTAGGGTTATTATCTTATATAGACTTAGTCAATTACTGTTTTACCCCCCTTTAATTGAAGTTTTAAATTTTTCAGGTTATTACAAGGAACCTCCCATCCATGTCCATCCTTACTCCTGTGACTCACCTGCTTCCACATAAGGGTGAGCTTGAAGCCCAGTAGGGAAATTCTAAAGTAACCACAATAATTATTTCCATAATCATACAATGAGTCACGTTAATTCATGCAATTTATCACTCATCTTAATATCATGCTATTGATTTCATATGTTCATCATCACAATCAAAGTCATAAGCATGGTCATACTCATAATCACAGTCATAATCCAATGCATCATCATGCTCATCTTAAGCAATTACCATTATCATCATGAATTCTATCATGCCACACATATAAACACAATCTATATAGATTCCTTGTACTCTTGCACTCTGTCATGATACATATCCATATCCAAGGCTACCAACTCATGATAGCTTCTCAATAGTGACAGTTCACTTTTTTTTTTATCATCATACCATTAACAACACAATCAATCACATTCACACATCAATGAACAGTTCACATAGCAATCACACACCACACCAAATTCAAACACGTAGTCACACAATACACAATACACCACACTCAATCCACAATCATATAGCAATCAATGCAATGCAGAACATGCAGATGGATGCTATGAACACATGAATGATGAACACACACATTCAAGAACACAATACAAGATGAGATATGATGCAATGCAAATGATGTTATGAAATGATGCAATGCAATCAAGGAGTGTTAGGGTAAGATTAACCAAATTTCTATTTCACACCTCTAGGAAACTCTGTCCTAGGAATGTGCTCAATCCATTTCTTTTAGGGAATTTTAACCCAAGGTAGATAATGCCACCATCCTTTATCTTTTAGGGGCAAACCTTAGGTAGAAAAACCACCTTCTTTCCTTTTGGGGATTACTTCTCACGATAAAAAAGCCTCCAACCTTTATCTTTTAGGGGGAAACCCTAGGTAGAAAAACCACCTTCTTTCTTTTTTGGGTATAATTCCCATGGTAGAGAAGCCATCCCCACACAATCATTCAGTGAACTCATCTAGAGTTACTCTCAACACATAGTGAATGCATCTAGCATCACTCACAACACACCACAATTTATCATATACATCACAATTCATGTTATTCATCTCAATCATATCATATGTCACAGTTCATATGCTCACATGGGACTCACACACATCATATATTCCATTAACTCACATGCTTGGACATTCATTCATCCAAATCTTATATATCATGCTTTCTAACATGTTATGACACTCTTGGGACCATTTCAAACTTCATAACATACCTTACCTAATCATAGCTTACTGGAAACTAAGGTTAGTAACACATTTTATTGCACCAAATCTTGTATATATGTTTTGCACAAAATCTAACACCATACACATGTTAGTAACCCTTAAACCAAGTCACCCTCAAAATTTTAGCCCATTTGGCACTTGCATCGAGCTACCTGCTGAGAGGTCTTAGCAGTAGAGCTTGGAAGCTGCCGAGCTCTGGTAGATGGGGCAGAGAGTTGGGCCTGCTCGGCAGATTGGCTCGGTAGTTGCCGAGCTACCTGCCGAGAGCCTATTCAACATAGTTTTTCACCAGATCGCATAGGGTTTTGTGCCCAAACTTTTTCCACTAAAATTTCATAGTTTTAAACACTCAAAACATGAATTTTCTCACCCAATCATCGACTCATCATAATATAAACGAAACCTAAGTTTCACACTAGGATTTACTTGTGGAATTCAACTTAAATTTCATGATTCAAGGCAATAATTTCACCTATTCATACCAAAGAGTAAAATCAACACAAGTATAAATTATCACACAACATAAGCATAGTTTATCACATACCAACATACAAGGTTAAAAGATCTAGATGCTTAGTGTCGCACCCCAAATCCGTAACACAATTCCCTATGTGAGACTACCCGAATCTGAAAGTGCAACCTTCGGGTTCCATTGTTGAAACGTGGATTTCCATATTGAAACAAGTACCTTTATTGATCAGAAATTGCGGAAGCTAAAATAAAACATATAATCCAAATAACAGTCTATGACTTCAGCTGAGTCATGACCCGCAAAAGAGTATAAAGTTAACTAATGCTATTAAAACTCAAAGTTCATCAAAAGCCCTAATCTATATAATGCAATAACAGTAAAATATGTAGCAACGAGCAAATCCTATCCAAGTCCTAGTCCTTCATCTTTCTCATCCTGCAACATTAGAAGTTACATGAGCTTTAAATGCCCAGTAAGTCAATCAAATAGTCATCCATCCATTTATGATATCAATAGAGTCAATGTCAAGTCAAGAGTACAAGCATGCAATATAAATAGTTAAATATGATGAATTTAATGATGATATGAGATGCAATGAATGAAGAATGCAGATGCTCTAGATGAATGCTCAAACAAAGAATGCAATGATGATATGCAAATGAATTTGTTAGACTAATATAGCCTGTTAAGTGCCCTTATAACTTCCCAAACCAAATACAATAACAAATTTCGGGCATCGGCTACTAGGAACAGCCGGATGTCCCCTTCCAGGCGCTAACACATGGCAGAAGGTCACCATTGTGCTAATTCAAAGAGGAAGCTACTCTTAGAATTTCCAACCCAATGCTAACTTAAGAGTATACAATTACTCAAGGTATTTCAACCCGCATAGGAGCTCACAAGCATCCTACCTTAATTTAAGTGGGGATTTCAACCCACAAGGTTTATACTCAATCCATAGGAATCCTAAAAAGGAAACCCTTTATTTCCCACCTCTAAGGTTTTCTTAACACTCTACATCAACCTAACATGAATGCAACAGATGATTAACAAGTATCAATCAAAATTCAATTACAATCAAGTCCAATGTCAATTACAATCAAATTCAATATTCAATTCAAGTCAAGTCCAAAGGTGAATGATAGGTACCAAACTATCATGGAACTCCATGATAATGTCTATGGTCTATATTGAGTCCTAAAAGTCAATTACTAACTCAATGGTAGGAGTCCACATCAATTCCAAATCAAAATTCCCAACTGTGTGCAACTGGGTGTCTCATTTGTACCTTCACCTGTGTACCAGTGGGTGCCGATGGGCATCTTTTGCCTATAATATACAAGGCCCTGTCGGTATCCTCATCGGTGTGCCGATGAGTACCGACGCTCTAATCTTTGCAGGGTCTCATCGGTACCCTCACCGGTGTACTGGTGGGTGCCGACGGGGTGTGATCTGGGATTTCCAGATCTCGGGAATGTAATCCCATCGATCCCCAAATCCAATTTTGTTAAGTCTAGTGGCCTCAAATCTAGGGGTTTCATTGTAGAACACATCAAATCATATCTAATTATATTTTTAACATATTAAACAATATCTCATGCAAATCAATCATCAAAACACATATGAACAATCAAGAACCTGAATATGAACACAATGAATCCATAAATTTACTATAAAGTAAGATTTAGCTTACTTGATTTGATCTTATAGATTCAGATATCGCCATAGTCTTCTTTTGTTCCTTTCTTCATTTGATCTCTTCCTTTGGCACTGCGACAATGGATCTAGGGTTTAGTTTTCCAGATCTGAACCCTTTTTCTCTTTCTTTTTTCTTTCAATCTTCTCTCTCAGATTTCAATCCAAAAATTCCTCTTGAGATGGGAAGGGAAGGATATTTATCACTTTCTTCTTCTCTCCTCAAGCCAATCTAACTCTAATCCCACATAGCCTTGTATGTGAAGAATTAGAAGACAACTAATTAAATAATTGATAATACCCTATTTAGATAATAATTACACTAAAGACCCCAAAATAATAACTTTAATTATAAAATACCTTATAATAAACTATAAGTTAAGGAACCTTTCTAATAGAATATTTAGGTCATTACACTTATCCCTATAGAATCATTGTAATCCTATAAAAACATCTATCATAAGAAACTCTAGAAAATCCCTACCTATTTTTCAAGCCTTTTTCCGAAAAGTCTCTAGAAAGCTAGGCTTCTTCCTTGGTTTTTCTTCTTTCTCCATTTTCCTTCTTCAACCAAACTAGAAAAATCCTTCCTTTTGCCTTCTTCCTCTTTTGGTTGTGCACTCCATGCTTGGTAGTTTTTCCCACATACAATCCTACTAGGAAGGTGGGTGTGTTAGTGGGATCCTTCCCTCTCTCACACACAAACTAATTCAAATTTGGTTGAATTTACCAAATTGACGTTAACTCTACAACATGGGCCATACGACCAGCCTAAATTCCAGTCTAGTTCATTCTTTGGGATCGAAGCTCAAACCTCTTGAAATTTCATTCAAATTACATAAGTGGGATTAGGGTCACTACACATATAACTCTATAGATTCCTCTAAATTCCCCCGCTGGCGTAAGTCCTCTTGATGGCTCATCCTAGTCACAATGTATGCGCTAGGGCTGGTCACTGTGTGAGAAGTCGACCACTAGCCTGGTGACATATCATATCCATATCCTCATAATATGGAAGTAATATATTTGTAAAGTGTACATGCAATACCCAATCTCATGCCTCATGAAAATATAAACTCTATTAAAGTCTGACATATGAAATATAAAATAATATGAGATGTCTATATAACAAATAAAAATAAAACTGTACTAACTAACACAAATCACAATCTACATAATCTCATCCCTTTGACATGAACTTTAAAAGCTTGTCTAGATGTAGGTTTAGTCATTTGATCGGTTACCATATGCTTGGTAGAGATATATGTAAGGGACATGTCTCCATGTGCAACTTTGTCTCTGATGTAATGATAGAGAATTTCTATATGCTTCGTCCTGCCATGGTATTTAGGGTGCTTGGAGTAGGCCAATGATGTCATACTATCACTATAAATGGTGGTCATCCCTACGTCAGCTCTGAAGACTCTTAAATCTTGTAAGAATTGCCTCAACCATACGGCCTCCTAGACGGTTGCACAACAAGTTATGTACTCTGACTCTATAATGGAAAACACGATGCAGACTTGCTTCTTACTACTCCAAGAGATGGCCCTTCTAGTAAGAATATGTATCCTGATGTTGACTCTTGACCGTCTAGATCACCTGCTCAGTCCGCATTATAGTAGCTTCATAGTTGCAAATCTGCTACCTGGAAGCAAATCATGTAATCTGCTGTCCCACGTAGTATCTTAGAATACGTTTCACTGCCTTCCAATGAGTCTGCCATGGGTTACTTTGGTAACGGTTGACTAAGCCAACTGTGAAACTAATATCAGGTCTAATACACATCATAACGTACATTAGACCACCTATAGCACTAACATAGGGAACCACTATCCATCGGTTCCTTCTCTTTCTCTGTCTCTGGACAAAGACCAAGATGCACCGAAGCACCTTTTTCGACATGAGTGTCAATGTGTTTAGCATTGAAGATTCTAAAATGCTCAAGTACCTACTTTATGTAAGTCTTACGTGACAAACAAAGAAGCATCTAAGCGCAATTCCTATGAATCTTAACATCTATCACGTGATTTGCCTCATCCATATCCTTCATCTCAAAAATGAAGGAAATCCACTCTTTAGTGATGAAAATCATCTCCTTGTCATTCCCCGCTTTCAAAATATCGTAGTTTACACCCTTTTCTTTGGGTATAACCTTTCGCCATAAGATGGGTCTTGTATCTCTCTACACTTCCATTTTCCTTGCGCTTGACCGTTAGAACCCACTTGTTTCCAATGGTCTTGTGTATAGGGGGAATCAACAAGTTCTTAGACTTGGTTCTTCTCTATGGAAGTCATTTCATCTTGCATTGAAGTTATCCACTTCTGCGAAGTAGGTGTTGATAATGCCTTTTAGTATGAACCAGGATCATCATCATCGAGCATGACAGTCATGAATGACTCATCCTCAATCATAAAACGACGATGAAGAATCTTTTCACGACTACTCCTACGCATGGGATTGCTGGAATCTGTGTCCTCTAGGAGACTCCCACTGGGCGGTAATCCACAAGATCCTATTGAAAACTGACGTTCTCAGTGGCGTTTGGATATGGGGTCATCTTTGCTAATACTAACTTTGGCTCATTCATCTCGAAGAGCTCCAGATTCATCCATGATCTCTTCCTTCTTGGAAAATCATCCTCGATGAAATCCACATCACGTGACTCAATCTATGTTAGTCCCCAATTGGTTTGTTCACGGACAAAAACATAGCCCTTAGAGTGCTCTGAGTATCTTACAAAGATGCACTTAATGGCTCTCTTTTCTAGCTTCCCTCTTTAGTGGGAAGACACATGAACATAACCTATAGATCCCATGGTCTCGTTTGAGTTAGGTCAAGCGCTCTGCCTGTCCACCACTGGTATAGTGTGCTAGGAGCTGACTTCGTAAAGACACAGTTTACGATGTAGGCCCCATCCATAAGTGTGTCTCCCCAAAAACTAATGGGTAGGGACGTATGCACCATCATCTACCTCACCATGTCTAACAATGTATGGTTCCTTCTCTCTACGACAACATTCTGTCGTGGTGTGCCTGGGATCATCAATTGCCTGTAGAGTCCATTTTCTTCAGATAAATCTAGAAACATAACAGATAAATACTCGCATCCTCTTTGGGTACGAACACACTTTATGTGTCTATCCAATTAGTTCTCGACTTCCACCACAAAGTGTCTAAAGCAATCTAATGCTTTTGATTTGTGGTAAATCAAGTACAAATAACTGTATCATGTGTAATCATCGATGAATGTGATGAAATAGGATTACTCGTGATGAGTCCTAACATTGATTGGTCTACATATGTCAGAATGGACTAACTCTAAAGGAATGTTTGCTCTTAATGCCTTACCAAATGGTTTCCTTCATGACTTACTGGCTAAACAATGTTCAAAAATGGGTAATTGAACCTTGGAAAGTGATCCTAGTAGATCTACTTTAGCTAATTAGATCATCCTCTCTATCCCCATGTGACCTAGTCTTGCATGCCGTCTTAATGAATTTTAATAATAACATCATCATCATGTGAAATCAAATTAGAAACCAAATTTGCATCACTTGAATTGTCAATATCAATTTTAAATAAACAATCAAAAAGAAATCCCCTACCATATAAAACCAACTCTAAAGAAATGGAGATACAATCTCTACTGAAAATAACAGAAAAAACTAGTCCAAGTATCTCTACTAGCTATAGCAGATCACTTTGGACATGCCTCTCTTTCCTCCACTTTACCTCTTTACGGCGCTTGGTACCTTTGTTTGCATTAGGCACTTTCTCAGCTATTTTCCCCTATTTGGGTGCCTTATCCTTGCTCCTGTGCCTAGATGCACTTCATTGGTTCGACTAAGAGCGCAATTATGCGGTTTGACGCTCTACCTCGAGCTCTAGGTGTTTCGGCAAATCATTGAACGTTTTAATGTTCTCATTGTGCATCACAATGAACCGCATGTGCTCCCACAAGTTAGGTAGGGATCGTAGAACAGTGAGAATCTGCTGCTTATCTGTCAAGTAATTCCCTGCGGCCTTCAGATCTCATATCATAGATGACATTTTCCTAAGATGCTCAACCACGCTCATGTTGGGAGCCATTTTGTAGCTCTTAAATTTCATCATCGATGCACATAATCTAGTAGCCAAGGTACTAGCGAACGCGAGTTTCAATGAGTTCCATATCTCAAGTGCAGTTTTATAGGCCTCAATTTCGCCAATAAGATCATTGTGCATACTATTCAACATAGCAGAGCATGCACAATGATCTTTCTTGGCCCAAGCCTGATAGGCTTCCATATCTCTACGATGCTAGGCAGTGGTCCCCTCGGGATAAACTAGGCTATGTGATAAAATCTCTCTGGCCTCGTACTCATCAATGAGATATTGGATCTTTCTTTGCCATATGTCATAGTTCTTACCATCCAATTTCTAACCCTTGGTTAGATCAACTACTATACTCTTAGCGGTCATACCATTACAATTGAAATGTACATTTAATTAACATCTCATATGCACACACATTGTTGATATTGCGTCATTCAAAAATACACATTGTTAAACAATAGGATTAATATTTTATTTATCATATCAAAAATACACTAGACCGTAGGTCATAATGCATAATCATCACCAATACAATAAAATTTTAATATTACTTTTAATCTATAATATGCAAAACCCATCTAGGAAAGAACATAATATCAACTAGGATGTTATTTAAATGTTAACCTCATATAATCATGCAAGTAATCTTAAATCATGATATTATTTACATGTTAACCTCATATAATCATGCAGATAAAAAATATATTTAAATCATGCTATTATTTATATGTTAACCTCATATAATCATGCAAATAAAATAACTAATTAAATAATGATATTATTTTCATGTTAACTTCATATAATCATGCAAATAAAAATAATTAATTAAATAATGATATTATTTACATGTTAACCTCATATAATCATGCAAAAAATTCTCAAACACGATACAAAACTTTATCATTAAAATTCAAAAAGTATACATTAATTTGAATGCCTGATTGGAGCGCACGCAACAACCCAGAAGCAAGAGGCGTGGCAGCCCAGCAGCAAGGGGTCCGTGCGTAGCAGCCCAGCAGTAAGGGCACATGCGCGGCAGCCCTTCGCGCATGCCCAGCGTAGCAGGATGCGTAGGCAGCCTAGCGCACATGCCCAACGTAGCAAGGTGTGTGTATAGGCACATCAACCTATGGGTGTGCGTGCAGATATAGTAGCCCAAGGGCGTGCATGCAGACGCAGTATCCTAGGGGCGCGCTTAGATAGAAAATTCCTATAGAAAATTGCTAAATAGAAGAGGTTTCTCGACATACCTCAATCTAACTGTAGACACTAAAATTTTATGTCATGTAAGTCAAAGAATTTGACCAAGTCAAAGTTGAGTAGTTAATGGTCAAACCAATAAGTCAGGTCACAAGATATGGGCCTAGATAATTAAAGGATACAAGCCCAACATCTAAATGTGGGCCCACAAAGAAAGTCACAAGCCAAACATGTGACTAAAGCCCATCTTATGGAGAATAAGCATGTGGCAAGCAAATAAGGAACGTTATATTCTCTTAGGTGGCAAAGAATATTAGGAAAGACATATAATATTAAATCATCCTAAATTAAGGGCAAAAGATCCCCTCAAAATGGCATGTTTCAATCAAGTCAAACTACTTCTAAATTTGAGATACACAAATCCTGTCAATATGGAAGACTTCAAATCAAAGGGTCAAATATCCCTTTTACAATGACAAGTCACAGTCAATTAAGATTGTTGTCAAAGTAGGAGAATTCAATCTTCTCCACGAAAATTTCAATCAAAGGAAGTCTCCTTAACAAAGCAAGGACACCCTCACATCTTGCCTATAAACAACGAGCTTCTTACATAAGAACTCTCAAGGATTAGAAATCCAGAAGAAAGCTTTGAATCTAGGAGAAACTTTGAAGAAATTCTAAGAAGACTTGGAGAAAGCTCACTCAAGCCTACATCAGATATCCTGCATCAATTATTTCTTTCTTACACTAAGAAGAAAGGAGATAAATACACCCGGACAAGGGGAATCTACAAACAAGAAGGCTCTTCTCCAACTACTTTGGCCTACAACAAGTGTCGAAGAACTAGTCATTAATGACAGGTTAGAGATCAAGCTTCTACGGCCCTAGGGTCGAAGATTCATCAAGGAGATCAAATCAGAGGTTTATTTTTTTTATAACGAATACAAATCACAGAGATTGTATCCATTCTTTCAATAAATTAAATTGATGTTTGTGTTACTCATATTTCTTGTCTTTTGTTTCAGATACAAAGTTTGTGTCTACAGTGGTGCAAGGCTTGTACACTTAATGCATCCTTGCATACTAAGTGTGCAAGGCATGCACAATAGGTGGTGCAAGGTATGCACAATAGGTGGTGGTGGTGGTGGTGGGTGGGTGGATGGGTAGTGGTGGTGGCATGAGGGGGCTCTCTTCAAATAAAGAGAGAGAGAGAGAGAGAGAGAGAGAGAGAGAGAGAGAGAGAGAGGACAGTTTGGGTATGAATATGCCTATAGGTCCTTTGTCAAATGGAAAAGAACCCAAAGACAAATATTTTTGCATTCAAACATGTGTGTCTTAATACTCTTTAGCAATAACTTGGGTAAAGTAAGGGAAATAGGTAATTTTTCCTAAAATTTATTAAAATATAATATATTAAATTGATGATTGATAATTTCATTAATTTCATATGTTATCAATTTAAAATTAAAATAAAAATTAAATTATTTAATAAATAAAAATAAGCTGGTTGGCGAATTCAACCCGTTTATTAGTGGGTAGGGTTTGGGTCTATGATTTTCCAACCTGTTTGTAAATGGGTCAAAATCGATCCAAACCGTTTAGGTTGTAGCCCATTTACAACCCTCCCGAACCCAACCCATTACCACCTCATTGATATATATTAGGGAAAATTGCTTATTTGTCCTTACTTTACATAACTTATTGCCAAAATATATTATGACTTAAACTATTCACTTCTCAAGTATTGAAAGCAAAACTATTTGCCTTTTGCTCCTTTGCCATATGGCAGAGGACCTGTTTGGTTTTGAAGTTGGTATTTGCTTTTTGAAAAAAAGAGTATACCAACATTACCCTCACCTCTCTCTCTCTCTCTCTCTCTCTCTCTCTCCCTCTCCAGCCTAGCACTACCCTACCTCTCCACCACAACCACGACCACCACTAAAACCCCAACAACACCACCACTACAACTGCGACCTCCATCGCCACCACCACCACCACCCCATAAGCACCAGCTCCACAACGTGGTGGTGGTCATAGTGGTGGTGGATTTGATGGGGGTGGTGGTGGTGATAACGGTGGGGTGGTGGTGGTGGTGATAACGGTGGGGTGGTGGTGGTGTGATAGTGGTGGGGTGATGGTGGTGGTGGTAGTGATAGTGGTGGTGGGGTGGTAGTGGTTGTGGTTGTGGTAGTGGTGGTGGTGGTGGTGGTAATTGTAAGGATCTGAAACAAGAAGATTCAAACTTAATGGGTTAACCTAAGCAGGTGGTTTAGACTTAATTGAAACCTATAAGAGCCCAACCAAACTAACCTTAAACTTATGAGAAAGTATAAATAGACCTTAAGACTTGAAAAACGCCATACATTTTCGTGGGAGATCAAAGGAGGCCAAGTCTAAGATAAGGAAGCAAGCTGGAACAGCAGAACCAAGGGAATCCGTAACACCATTAGCTTTAATGGTGAGTGAACTTTCAATTCAGGGGTATTTGGGCATAAACCCATATATTAGTACTAGTACAACACCTCAAATCTTTAAATGTGATGAGGATATATAGCAACTAAATTATATTGTGTGTGGAGATGTTGATATTGTATTCCAATATTAGGTCAATAACAAAAGATGAGTTTCCAATACCGGATATGAATATTGTAGATGAGTAGGCTTATGTGTATGAGATTTCTTTATAAATTAACTTGATGTCTTAAGGGGTTGTAACCAACCAAAAACCAACTAAAGTTCTAATGATAATCAGGTAAGCAACACATATGTTAAATCTGAGTTTCGTGTTTGTTGGGGGCTTAGGATGGTATACCGTCAGATCCCCTGACGATACAACAATGACAGGGATCCTGTCATCAGCCACGACGGCATATCTTCGGGGTATGCTGAGAAGAATGTTTGATGGGGTTCTATAGGGGGACTGACTAGAATACTGACACAATCACCGACAGTAACACATTTAGATTTCCTTTGGGGCATCCAAGTGCTACGTGGTTTGGACCATAAATGGGTTCGACAGTATACCGTCACCCCACCGACTCAGCCGGCGACAAATTGGAACTCAAGAGTTTTGGGCATAATTCACATGTAGGAGGGTAATAAAAGTAATTGGTGAAGAGAATTCGAAATGGTTGACCATCGATGGTGTACCGTCAGTGTGCCTGCATAGCCACCTGCCATGGAAGAGAAGCCTTTAGTCCAGTTGTGGTATGATTTGTATGTAGGAACAAGTGTTAAATGTTTAAGGTAAGGTTTAATCATGATAGAATCAAACTTAGATTTGTTAAGCAAAATGTGAGACTGGGTATTCCTCACTTGCCTTGAAAATGTGAGATAACTTACGTCAGTGACACTAATGATAGTTGACAATGTATATGAATAATACACATCTTCTTATAGGTGATTGCACATGAAAATATTGTATTAGATGCCTGGAGTAAATAACTGAGATTGCTTGTGAGAAAATTTGAACGCTGGCATGAGGTGTGAATTAATCCTAGCTTGATGTGCATGTGATATTATCACGCCCCAAATCCGATATATGTAAATCTCGAGGATTCCGAGGAACCGACCTTCGGCCCACCGCGTGGATACATATAAACCACCATAGCATCAACCCTTACCTGGTTGAATCAAAGTCTCAATAGAATAATTACCAGTGGAAGTCAAAGAAAATTAAAACAATAGCCCAACCAAACATGTTGAGCTATCAACCCACAATCAAGAGTAATAAAATCCATAAGATCTCTATTACAACATTCGCCCTCCATAGGGTCAAAACAAACAATACGAAATTAAATAAAGTAATGTCAATGTAGTCTCAAATACAGCAGTGTCTCTAACACCATCACCAAAGGCCAACCAAACACTCAGATCATCCGATCAACTGTAGAGATAAGGATCAACTGAAGCCTAGTAGAGAAATCCTATGAGTCTACAATACTTACTTTTATGCATGTAAATTAACACAATTCATTTCATGCATTTCACTCAGCACATACTATCACAGTCATATGTGTATTAATCATGTCATCATATTATACATCACATACTAGCATGAACGTTTTAATCATCATGTAACATCATAGTTCACATGGAAACCACAATATATCAAATTATAAACATCAATAGTTCATAATCCCCATAGTCCCACTATGTTAAGATTACCTACATGATCCCATCATGTTCAAGCAGATTCCACATGGTTCTTCCATGTTCCAAACAAACAATCACACAAATGTATACATGGTCCCACTATGTTACAGAACAACAAGATCACAGTGGTCAAATAGTCTAATTATGTTCCACAACAAGTACTACATGGTCCCACCATGTTACGACCAATCAACAGATAACATATACCACATGGTCCCACCATGCTACGGTCAATTAACCAGATAAACATATATCACATATCTAGCACATTAACATTATTTTAGGGACTTGCACCCACGGAGGAAGTCTCCTGTACCATTCCTTTAGGGACTTACACCCATGGTGGAAATACACCCTTATGCACATAAACAACACCTATCAAAACATAGTCTCACTATGATCACAAGCAACACATAGCACCATTCTTTTAGGGACTTTCATCCACGGAGGAAGCCACCGGTACAATCCTTTCCTTTCCTTTAAGGACTTTCACCCATGGTGGAAATACACCTGTAACCATAAGGTCCCACCTTGCTACGACCAATGCGACCCAATCACAATCATTCCCAATCAAGAAGTCACAATGTACATGCATCACACTCAAGTCAAATACAATGCGGTGCATTGCAAGGTATGATGCAAGCATGGAGTGAAATGAGATGCAATGCAATGCAGGGTGTCACCAGGCCTAGCCCATTCACATACTCATTCCAAATCACGACCATACGACCCATTCTTTTAGGGACTTGCACCCATGGTAGAAACACCATTCTTATTCCTTAAGAGCCTTTCACTCACGGTGGAATACACCAGTAACACGCCATACTTTTAGGGACTTTCACCCACGGAGGAAGCACCTGTCTATTCCTTTAGGGACTTGTACTCACGGTGGAAACACACCTGTATTAACCCATTCTTTTAGGGACTTGCACCCACGGAGGAAAGCGACAATTCCTATTCCTTAAGAGAATTGCACTCACGGTGGAATACACTAGTATACTTGCATTTCGTTTAAGGACTTGCACCCACGGTGGAAGCTCACCTGTAACCAAACTTTCCTTTAGGGACTTTCACCCACGGTGGAATACACCCATACGAAACCTTCCTTTAGGGACTTTCACCCATGGTGGAAACACACTTGTACCATGCATTGCCTTTAGGGACTTTCACCCACGGTGGAAGCTCACCTATCCATGTTCTTTCCTTTAGGGACTTTCACCCATGGTGGAAGCTCACCTATCCATAACACAATTCAAGTCATTCAACACAAACATAATCATAGTATTGGATACTCACAGTACCCTCAATCAGTCATTCACATTCAATCAACGTCATCAAAGTCACATCTAAGTTACACTGAAGTCAACCCAAGTTATCCTAGGTCAACATTGGATGCTAGAAACACTAATCACCCAATCTAGTCCTACATGACCAACTCTAACCATACCAATCTCATATTGAGGTCCTAAGACCACATTCCAAGCCTTTGAGTTAATAACACTTCATATACCCTTCATTCAGTCCTATAATCCTAAGTTTTGGACCTTCACCTACACTTTCTATGATTCGCGCAAATCTATACCTTTGCACACAAACCATCCATACAGGAACCCTCCCCATAAAATTTGGAGTCATTTGGAATTCGTTAGCTGCCGAGTCTTCTACCGAGGGTTTCGGTAGCACAGCTGCCGAAGCTCGGTAGCATGTCCCGTGAGCACATCATTTTTACCAATTTCGGTAGCTACTCAGTAACTGCTGAAAGTCCTACCGAGAGTCTTGGTAGCATTGCTACCGAAGCTCGGTAGCATGTCCCAAGAGCAAGTGATTTTGACTGATTTTGGTATCTAATTCGGTAGCTGCCGAGGTTGTTGCCGAACGTATAATTTGAGCCAAAATATGGGTTTTTTACTAGGGCTTTGTACCACTAATCAAACCTATTGATCTCTAAGGTTTTAATCACCCAAAAACAATCTCTAAAACCTATACATAAATTTCAAACAACATATACACAAAACTTGTTCATTCTCATGGATCTAACAAGTAATCAAATCATGGATTATAAATACGTAAATAATATTCATAAGAACTCATAAACACACATAGAACACAACATCATAAGTGAACATGGAGATCAAACAATATGACTTTATTCTTTTCTTTGTTCATATAGATCCTAGATCCAATCATGCTCACATACCAGAATACACAACCAACTATATTTATAGCATTGATATAATACATAAAATCAAATACCGTAACAACACTGAAATCCTACCTCGTTTACGTGTTCTAGTATCGACCTTCGTCGATCTGCTATTTCCTTTTCGAATGTTTTCTGCTCATGTTTCTCTTCCCTTTATCTCCGTCTTCCAGCCAATCGCCGTCGTCCTTGCTCTCCTCGTGACCATCATATCCAACTCCTTATTCTTTTGTTTCCTCTTTGGCTCCTTTCTTTCACCTATGACCCTTTCTCTATCTTCTTCTTCCTCTCTTTCTTCCTCTCTCGTCCTTTTTACTTCCCTAGCATTCTTTCTTTTCTAGTATTGCACTATCTTCTTTGTTTCTCTTTCTTCTTTTTCCTTCTTTCCTCTGGGTCTTCTCATTCTAGATTTTTTGCAAACTTCTACACCAAAACTTCCTTTCTCTCTCTCTCTTGGTTTGGACGTCCAAGCCTAGAGGCACAATCTCTCTCCCCTCCTAGCTTCTGGGTTCCCAGGTTCATTTGAACTCTATCTCTTTTGTTTGTTTGAATTTAATTTGTTTTAGTTTGAATTTCAAACAATTAGAGAATCATACGTACGATTGTTTAAGTAGCTTATTTCCTTAATTAACCTTATTAATAAATTCATTTACTAGTTTATGTCCCATTGGACTTTTATTGGGGTTTGGCCCAATTCGTCCATATTAATATATAGTCCCTATGATTTAATAGTACAACCCATAAAATTAATTTTTAATTAATTAGGTAATAGTCCCATAGTTTTACATAATTATCAATTGGTCCAATCCTACTAGGTGGCTTTCATATTGTTCCAATGTATAATTAATAGACTAATTTAAGATTTAATCATTAATTATCCCAGTTGGACCCGAGTCACTACAGATTTATAGACATACATACATACATACATATACATATATATATATATTTGCAGTAGAAGTAATGCAATGTGAGTAGTGACCTTGACTATAATGAATCACCAGAAATGTGGTGTGAATGATTATGCTATTATGCTAGATTTAATTAATCATGATGGAATGATGTAAATACCTAAGAATACTCGTAAGACATGTTAATGTGGTAAAAAGGATAAGGATGTAAGTTCAAAAACATGGATGATCTTAACTGCCAATGTTCGATATGAATGTGTATGTTATGTGGAAATGGGGAATTCATAAATGTTTCCAGGGTATATTGTAACATGGAAGTGGGAATCCATGACTATGTTGAAGTGAACTTTTGTGATTGCTTTTGCATGGAATGTTTTCTATTTATTGCATTAGCTAACTGTACGTGAAAAAGAAAATACCATTGCATGATAACTTACCACTCTAGATGACAAGATGAGACTCAAACTCTAGAATGAGTATTTGAGTAAATGATAACAATGACAGAAATGCCAAGATGCAAATTAAGGGTGAGGACCAAAGTGGTCCAATATGCTCGAGATGAGGTAACTATTGATAGTTGGATTGTGGGATGTGCCACTAGGGAATGTTCTGTGCGAACGCTGTGATCCCCCGGATTCATCCCAAGATAAAAAGTGATGGTGGGACAATAGAGTCCCATGAGTTTAGAGGCCCTAAAACTATGATGTACACGTAGAATCTACCGAGTGCTCCTGTAGCCATTGATGGCCCATGTGTTAGCCAAGTTACATTTGTGGGATAGAAAGAAAGAAATTTTGTCTATAGTAATAACCTGAACTTTTATAGGGATTAATTCGTAATTAATTTGAAATATAGGGGTAATTTAAAATTTTAAAGATAGTTACACCTTTGACCTTGACTGCTTGTGATTGCTGGGTTGAATAATAGGAAACTAAAGTGCTTCACACACAATCATATTTGACTTTGACTGCCAGAAGTCTGCCGGACATCCCTATTTAAATTGTGACTTGCTGCCTAGCCTGCCAGATGGCCAACTGGTGTGCCGGTTAGCCTACCGGTGGCTATTCCAAATAAATTATGCAAATTAAGCCCCTGCATAGGCTGCCGGATGGCCAACTGGTGTGCCGGTTAGCCTACCGGTAAGCTATAGACCCTGCACCAGCCTAATTTGGCCCCTGTCCAGGCCGTCGGATGGCCAGCTGGTGTGCTGGTTAGCCTACCGGTCAGCCCAGAGACCTAAAATCAAATTTGTTTGGACCTACCTATGCTGCCGGCCAGCCTGCCGGTCAACCCAAGTTGAGTTATTTGAATTAAATGTTGTGTTGTATTGATTTTTGAGTTAATATATTGATTGAATGATGATTATAATCATTTCATGATTTGAATTGATGATTAATTGAACTATTTTACAATTGATTATGTTTAAATCACATGCAATGCTTACTTAGGTTGAATTGATTATCATATTGACTTATACCATGATGTAAATATCATATTTTCATATTTAGCCTTATTACACAACTGCACACTTAAATTCATGATTAGTTAGTGTGCACAATCCCCACACATGCACCGCATAACCTATTGGTATTAATGACCATATTCTGGTCATGTACTAGACTTTACTTTCATACTTCACTTTTATTGGAGTTCTGATGAAATATGAGTGTTTGGTGAGGAAGTCCCAGATGGACAATTCTTATTGGTTGAGGGATTTGGCCGTCCCAATATACCCCATTATATATTCATCTCGATAACAATACGTGACGGATGCCGAGTGAGATTCTGTTAGTAGATCGGCTAATGTACGGATCACAAAGGAGAAGTACACCTAGGTGGCCCCTTGGGATATTCCGGATGATTGAAAATAACAGAGGTGCTTGTGACCTCTAGGTCGAAGCTCCTAGAAACTATGATGCGTACATAGAATAGTTCAATTATAACATTATCGTATATAGGGGAATGAATTCACTACGGTGGGACATTCATTGGTATTAAACTTAGATCTGGTGTGATCATACACGAATCGAATGCCAAACAACATGCATGTTGCACAACATATGTCTTTGCATGGAGCACACTTGGTGATCAACCCTTTCTTTTATTTCTGCATGAGCATGCATTGCATTCATTAATAACTGAACCAGCATTCACATTGCATTGCATTACTTATATTATGACCATGATTATTTGCATGTTAATTATGTTATATCTTTGGATAGTGGCCTTGATCCTATTCCAATTAAAAGTATAATTTAATTGATTTACTTATTGGGCTAAGTGTAGCTGACGCCTTTGCGTAATTTTAGGAAATTTAGTTGAAGAGTACGATGAACCGTACCCTTTTTGTGAAAATTTCTGGATTTGATAAAGAGTGGAGTGATTTTCTACTTAGAGTTTAACATCAGATTTATCTGTTTCTTTCTTAAATTATATATGATGTATAAGGTTAGGGTTTTTATTTTAACTTGGAAATATGTTGTAATTATTTTCCTTTCCGCTGCTATTTCATTAGTGTTTTGGATGTAATAACTTATTTATATTTTGATTATTTTCAGTAAAATAGTTTCCTTTACAGTTTACCAAATTTTTGTACATTTGGCTCTTTTGTTGATTGCCACTCTCGATCTCGGTTGGGGTGAGAGTCATGTGTAGTGACCCGAACCCTTTAAAAGACATTTTCTACCCTTACTACATTTTATTTGAATTTTTTTTGGAGAATTTTATTTAATTTATTTTATGTGTTAATGTGTGGTTAAGGGGTTATCTGATTTAAAACTGTGTCATTAGGGTGTATTGTGTAATTTAGTAAATTATGGGGCATGGAGATGGTATTATGTTTTCTTTTTAGGCATTATAGTT
>JAUPMG010274283.1:0-19023 GCA_031762675.1 Pachysandra terminalis | reverse complement strand
AAGAAACTAATTGTACATTCCTTGCTATGATTCCTAAAATCAAAGGGGCAGTGAGAACTAAGGATTTTAGACCTATTAGTCTTACAACTAGTGTCTATAAGATTATTGCTGAAGTTCTTGCTAATAGACTTAAAGGGGTTGTTGGGGACGTGGTTTCTAGTAATCAGAGTGCCTTCAATAAGGGGAGACAGATTTTGGATAGTATTCACAATGCAAACGAGTGTATAATAGAGAGAGAGAATCTGGGGGAAAAAGGTCTTGTTTTTAAAGTGAATTTGGAAAAATCTTATGACAAGGTGGACTAGAATTTTGTGGATACAGTTCTTAGATGGACAGGATTCCCGGATAGATGGTATAAATGGATTAGGGGTTGTATTAGAAATGTTCACTTCTCTTTTTGTCTTAATGAAGGTATCGTTGAATTTTTTCCGGCTTCACGTGGCATTAGACAAGGGATCCCCTCTCCCCTTTGTGGTTTACATTAGTGAGTGATATTTTGAGTCAATTTTTTAGAATTGCTGAGGCAAAAGGTAGAATTCACGGTTTTAAAGTTGGGAGAGGTGAAATTTCAGTGTCACATCTACAATTTGCTAATGATACAATTTTTTTCTTGCAAGCGTCAAAGGAAAATATTTTCTGGTCAAATTGCATCATTAAGTGCTTTGAAATGATTTCGGGCCTTAGAGTGAATATGGAAAAAAAGTAGCTTGTCGGGTATCAATATTGGTGAGGATCAGACTTTGGAGTGGTGTAATGTTTTGGGGTGCAAGATGGGAAAATGGCCAATGAAATATTTGGGAATCCCTTTGGATGGAAATCCTAAAAGTTTGTAGTTTTGGACCCCGGTCTTGGAAAAAATGGAGAAAAGATTGGCGGCTTGGAAAAGAAATTATTTATCTCTTGAGGGCCGTATCACTCTCATCCTATCTTCTCTTGGGAGTTTGCCTACTTATTATTATGTCTTTGTTTCAAGGTCCTATGAGTGTAATCAATAGGATGGAGAAACTTCAGAGAAACTTTTTGTGGGAGGGAGGTGAGGGGAAAAAGGACCATTTAGTTAGATGGGAGATTGTTTGTAAGGAAAAGGATAAAGGTGGCATTAATTTGGGTAATCTTTGAATGCGGAATCAAGCCCTGTTAGGGAAATGGTTATGGAGATTTAGCACTGAAAATGAGGCTTTGTGGCGTTCTATCATTGCAAGTAAGTATGGCATTCACATAAATGGTTGGGATGCTAATCTTTTGGCCCGTATTAAATCCAATAGCGTTTGGAAGAATATTATTGAATTATTCCCTACTTATTTTAGCAATGTCCATTTCTCTGTGGGTTCTGGGGAGTCTATTTGATTTTGGTTAGATATGTGGTGGGGGGACTCCTCTTTGGATCTTCGTTTTCCTAGAATTTATAGGCTTGTGTATCATAAGGAGGCCACTGTTGTTGAGGTTCTTAAGTGGTCATTGTCGGGTCTTTCTTGGAATCTCCCAATACGTCGGAATCTTAGATCGGTCGATATTGATGAATTGGCCAATTTATTTGAACTTCTTAAGAATGTGATTCTTGTTGATTTGTCTTCAGATTCTCATGTTTGGTGCCCACATTCTTCTGGAAGTTTCTCATGTAAATCTTTTCTTGCTATTCTTAAAGGTGAGTGTCCTAGTATCGATTTCCCTTTTTCTTTCCATCGTATGTGGAGTTCAAAAGTCCCATCTAAAGCTAAAGTCTTTGTTTGGACTGTTTTCCTAAATCCCATTAATACCAATGACAATCTACAAAAGAGAAGAAAGTTTATGGCCTTGTCTCCTTAGGTCTGTGTGATGTGCTTACGGAATGCGGAATCAGTGGACCATCTTTTTTTGTCGTGTAGATTTGCTATGGAGATTTGAGGTTTTTTGTTAAGACTATTGACGTGATGTGGGTTCCTCCAAGACATGTGAGAGATCTTTTTGATCAATGGTGTTTTTTGGTTTTGGGAAAGAAAGGCCGGACTATGTATAGGGTTCTCTTCTTTTGCATCATTTGGGAGATTTGGGGAGAACGGAATAGAAGAATTTTTGAAGAGTCATGGAGATGCTCGAACCGCCTTGTTGATTCAGTGTTGGGCTTTACTACAGCTTGGTTAGGAATATTACCTGAGTTTAAAGATTTTTCGACATCAGATTTTTTCAGAAGTTAGGATAACTATGGCTGGGATGTAGTTTTCTTTTTGGCTTTTTGGGTGGTGCAGTGGTTCTCTGTCTTAGGGAACCAGCTAGCCCCCCCTTTCTTATTTGTTTGTGCATTCTTTCTCTTTTATAAAATTTCCGTAACCTTCATCAAAAAAAAAATACTAAGAGCATATATGGATCAAATGAATTTGATAATCTATGAGAATTGCAATGTATATAAATTGCAAAACTTTTGATTTCCAATTATTCATAGGTACTGAAATTCACGTGTTTGCTTAATACCATAGAATTCGGTGCTGTCTCTATAGTAGATATAGGGAGCTAGAAGTCAATAACAAAGAAAAGATGACCAACTATTCATGAGAACTGTTTTCATCATCCATGGAAAAATGACAAAAGCAGTGGTCGACAAAGTTTCACCAGTGCAAGGGCCTGGGGAAGCGGCAGATTGGGAGCTGAGGGCCACTCTATGGTTCATGCTCTTTTAAATCTTCTTCACAAAGAGTGCCTACAATGTCTACATATGAAAATGAACCCTTTCTTTTTTATTTTCAGCAAGCATTATTGGAAAGTATCAATTCAATTCAGTCCGATTTCGGAAAACTTGATGTGATGCTCATTGGAAAGAGAGAGAAATGTGTACCCCATTCCCAAAACACAAGTACCTAGGAGAGACATGGGTCAAGTTCATATTGGGCCATAAAACGGGTTGTGTAACAAAATTGCCAGCCCAAACCTACCATACTTATAGGCAGAGTGAAATGGGTTTCAGGCTAGTGGGTTTGCATTATAAACGTGCAACCGAACCTGCCCCAATCACTATTCGGGTGGTTTTACCAAAGAGTATTAATACCCTATATCACATTTCCCTGAACCCACTAAAATATTGGGCACAAGTTGGGGCAGATTATGCCACCCCTAAGCCAACTTTTCTAAAGTGCATAGTTGATTATTTTTTATTTATTTAAGTTATTATCTAACATAAATATATATATATATATATATATATAATTCTTTAAATATACCATATAAATATTTGAGTGGACCCCACTACTCAATTTGTCCATCATGTAGTGATGGATCATCTTCCAAAGAAAAGCCCTAATAAAGTTACCATACAATAAAATCAAGGTTAGAATTGATGGAACAAGAGCTCACTACAATAATGGAATATAAATTCTCATAAAAATAATATATATACAAATTTTTAAAGAAATATTAAATAATGCCTTGGATATGCCCCACTTTCCAATTTGTGAGATATGTGAAAATAATCCTTTTGCAAAAAACCAGACACAAAGGAGATGTCGTATTACGGGAGTGAGAATGACAATAAACACCCCATAGGTATGAATCATTTTAATTCTCATGGATCGTGAGAATTGGGTACCTTCTTTTTCCACGGGAATTACAATTCTTATGGGAATTAGTCATTCAAACGCAAGAACTGAAATTCATACTCACCAATTCCAATTTCCACCTCTAAATTCCTGCGATCCATGCACACCCTAAGGAGAAAATTGTGGAATCTTTTGAATTGTATAACTAGGAATCAGAATGGAATTTTACAGTTAGGCAAGTCTTCCAGAGGAATCAGGCAAGGCAATCCACTCTCCCTTTTCTTTTCACCATAGCGAAAAGTTTTTTGGAAGGTTAACGGGAAAACACAGAGTAAGAGTCTCACATTGCATATGCAGATGATACAACATAGTTTCTAAAGGCCTCCACATCACAAATACATAACATGAGATTCATCATAAATTGCTTTTAAGAGGGTTGCAGTTCTTGAAGTGAACTGAGTAGCAACAATGGAATTAATGTGTGAGGACAGGTTAAGGAGTTATGTGTAGATTCTTGGATGCAACATTCCCCAATTGTCAACTAAATATTTGGATCTTCCTTTAAAAGAGAACTCAAATAGATTAAAACTTTGGGAGCCATCGATGGCGAAGTTTAAGATAAAAATTTGTCCCATATCTCTTTAGGAGATTAAATAATCTTATTAGAGTTATCCCAAAGATTATTCTAGAGTACTTAATAATGGTGCTTAGGATTCAAGGGACAGTAGTAAGGAAGAAAGAGAGGGTTCAAAGAGACTTTTCGTGGAAGGAAGTAGCAGTAAGAAGGATCACTTGATCAAGTGGGAGCAATTTTTCCAAAAGAAAAATGTGAGGGCATTTGAATTTCATATGAGAAACTTGGTGAATAGAAGAAATCCTGCCCTTTTGGGAAAATGGCTACAAAAATTCTAGAGGATAGGGACAGCATTTTGTAGAAGTTATCAAAAGCAAATACAGCATTATAAGAACTAATGGGAGTGTCTTTCAGTATGGGTGGAGGCAGTCATTAATGGAGTTATTTCTAGACGACTCAATCAAGCTGCTCAAAACGAAGGTCAAGAAGCCCCTATCTCTCAAACTGCATAATCAGGAAGGGAAGGTTACTCCAGGGTATACTGGGTACCTATCCATACTGATGTAATCACTAATCAGGGCAATAGTAAAAAACATTGGTATTTACCTCCAGAAGACGTCAAGACGGGGCATACAGTATTGTCCAACTCTGGGGCCATGGCAGGATGCAAGGCAAGAATCGAAAGTGCCGAACCTCCTTCACAAATGGGTGTGGATCCTATGGAGCTCCCAAGGAATCTTTGCATGCCCTTCATCCCCCACTGCTCCATCAATCATAAGTTACAACTTTATGTCCCTTCCATTCGACTTGACAATGGTACACACTACAGTAATTTTAACAATATATGTTTATTTTCATCTATTCCTATGGTCCCTCCTTTGGCAGGTATTTCTCCGCCTGTTGTCTCTTTCCACGACTTTCAACCAGGTGATCCTAGTTGTGGTATGTTTACTAGCCAGTGTGTTGTTCATGTGGAAAGGCGGGGTAGTACTAGCCAACAGGAGGGAAGAATTAATACGGGAGTAGAATTTCAGGGCGTTGGAGATGGGGATAGTGAGTGAGTTGGTTTGGAAGAAATTCCGTCCTTGTTTGTCATATAGGTTAAACATAGGAATGGGTGCCCTATTAGTATACCAGAGGCCTTAAAATAGATTTAGTAAGTCCAGATAACTAAAAAATTTAGAATGGTCACTCCAATACAAAAACAATAGGATCAGTGATATGGTCACTCCAATTCAAAAACAATAGGATCAGTGATAAGTCTCCAGGGGAATATCTGGTTTTAATGAAGATAGTTGGAATATCAGGGGATTAGGAGGTGCCCAGAAGAAGAGGGCGATTAAAGACTTGTGCTCTAGTTAATCCTAGTATCCTGGAGATTCAGGAAACCAAGAGAGAGTCAGTAGGGTCTAGGTTAGTAAGGAAGATATGGGGAGATAGGAATAAGAGATGACTTGTCTTGCCTTTGAATGGGTTATCGGGTGGTATCCTAGTTGTATGGGATATAGACCTAGTAGTAGGGGAGGAAATCTTTGTGGGATTTCATCAGTAAACATCAAGTTCACATTAAGGATAATTTTGTCTAGATACTCTCCACGATTTATGGTCCTAGTAAAGCCCGACATCGAGATGTCTTCTGGGAGGATATTAGATCAATCAGATCTATATTTGTAGAACCATGGTGCTTAATTGGAGATTTTAACATTGTGAGGTATATTCATGAGAAAAGGGGTGGTATAAGGCTCTTTGAGATATATTCATGACAAAAGGGATGGCAGAGTGAGTAGCACTAGAAGTATGAAGCTCTTTTCGGGGATCATAAACAAACTTGAACTCGTAGATTATTCGATCCATGGGGTAGGTTCACGTGGTCCAACATGCAAGATGTGCTGGTGTGTTGTCATCTGGAATGTTTCCTAGCCTCGTCGGATTTGGACGATCACTACAGATTCTTGTCCCAAACAGCTCTATCAAGGCCGGAGGAGTCGGATCACTGTCCCACATGCCCTAGGCCTTTCAAATTTGAGAGTATGTGGCTGTCCCATCCAGGTTTTAGGGATTTAGTCAATCTATGGTGGGCTGAAAGCAACATTGTAACATCGGGTTGCACTGAGTTCAAATTCGTGAGATCCCTCAGATTTGTCAAAGGAAAAAATCAAATCTTGCAATGAAAATTCTTTTGGGAAAATGTCTTCATTGAAGAACACTTTGAAGGAAATAGAAATTTTGGATGTTGTGAAGAGCAACCGAGATCTCAATGTAGAGGAGAAGGTTTAAGTGTGGGGAACTGAAAGGAAACTGGATGCTATTCTAAGAAAATAGGAGATATCATGGAAGCAGAAGTCTAGAGCCTTGTGGATGAAAGAAGGAAATGGGAACACAAAATTTTTCCATAAATTGGCAACTGGATGAGCTAGGAAGAATCTGATTTCGTGTTTGACGGTTGATGGAGAATGTCTTTTCGATGATAAGAGCTTGACTAGTGATTTATCCTCTTTTTACTTTGATCTGTATAAATCTGAGTAGGACCTTAGCTTTACCTTGAGAAGCTAGATGGGCCCAAATTAGATGAATCACAGGTGAGTAAATTGGAGAGAGAATTTGTGGAGGAAGAGATCAAAGAGACCATATGGCAAATGGCTAGGAATAAGGCTTCCAGTCCAAACGGTTTCACCATGGCATTCTTTCAAGAAAATTGGGAGACCATTAAACATAACTTGTTGGAAGTCTTCATGGAGTTTTTTCAAAGTAGGGTTATTAACAATGCCGTTAATGCAACCTTTCTAGTCTTGATCCCAAAAAAGAGCGGAGCCTCCCAAATCAAAGATTGCAAACCCATCATCCTTATCACCAATCTTTACAAGGTTATTACTAAGGTTTCTTTAAGGATCAAGGAAGTGATGAAATCGGTTGTTTCTCCAAATCAAAGCACTTTCATTAGGGGACGTTTGATTCTCGATAGCGTTCTTGTGGCTAATGAATGTATAGAGAGCGAGATTAGGGAAATCGGGCCTGGTGTGCAAGTTGGACATAGAAAAAGCTTATGTTAGAGTAGAATGGGACTTCCTAGACTCGATCCTAGAATGGAAAGGCTTTGGAACTAGGTGGAGGAGGTGGATTAGAGGTTGTGTCAGGAATATATCCCACTTTATATCCTTAATGGGTGTGTTAAAGGACTGGTCCCTTCCTCTAAGGGTCTATGTCAGGCTGTCCTCTTTCACCCTTCCTATTCACTTTGGTTGGGGATGTCCTTAGGCGCTTCTTTTCAAAGGCAGAGGTATGTTATGTGAAAGGTTTTTGAGGTTGGGAATGAGTGGATTTCAGTATCCCACTTACAATTTACAAATGATACAATCTTGTTTCTTGATGCATCAATTTCGTTATTTAGGATCAATTATCCCTAAAGAACGAAATATTGAGAAGGATGTTGCTCGTAGAATAAGAACTAGATGGCTTTGGTGGATAAGTGTTTCTAGAGTGTTATGCGATCGACATGTTCCACTCAAATTAGAAGAAATTGGTTATAGGACAACCATTAGGCCCATTATGATTATAGATCAGAATGTTGGGTAACAATGAAGTAACATATGCATAGAATGAACGTTGCTGAGATGAGAATGTTGAGATGGATGTGTGAGAAGGCTAGAATAGGTAACGTGGGGAATGAACACATTCGAGGTTACTTGGGTGTCGCTCAATTAGGAGATAAGATAAAGGAAAGTAGGTTAAGATAGTTTGGGCATGTAAAGTGAAGACCTAAGGAGGCAGCTGTGAGAAGGTGTGGGAGAGAAATCATTCAAGATCCTAAGAGGGGGAGAGGAAGACCTAAAAGAACTTGGATGGAGTCAATCAAAAAGGATTTGCACACTCGTAATTTGACTGAAGATATGGTTTTTGAAAGATTGAGATGGAGGAACAGGATTCTTGTTGCCGACCCCAACTAGTTAAGATAAGGCATATGATGATGATGATGATGCGATGATCTTTGGATTCAAAGTCAATATGGAGAAAAGCAATATCCCTGACATTAAAACAGACCCATACTCACAACATAGGTGTGTAGGAATTTTAGGGTGAGCGATAGCAGATTTTCCCTTTTAGTACCTTGGCCTTCCCTTGGGCTCCAACCCTCGTAGCGTGACTTTTTGGTTACCCATCATTGTAAGAATAGAGAAAAGGCTTGCTCGCTGGAAAAGGAGCTATTTGTCCCTGGGGGCCAGAATTACTCTCATTCAGGCCTCTTTAGCAAACTTGCACACCTATTCACTTTATGCTCCCAAGCAAGATAGCTAAAACAACTGAAAAACGTCAAAGATGTTTTTGTGGAAAGGGTGGATTAAACTTGGGCAACACACTAGCTCGTAATTCAGCTCTTATAAGGAAATGGCATTGGAGGTTTGGCATTGACAGAAACAATCTATGGAGGCAGGTCATTGCAAGTAAGTATGGACGCATAGTAATGGATGGGACATAGACCAAAAGAAAAGATTACACAGTGCAAACCCTTGAAAGCCATCTCCTCGGCTCCAATAATCTACCCTTGGTTTAGGTTTGGTGTGGGCAATGGAGCTCATATTTCATTATGACAAGATGTGTGATGAGGAGATTTCGCTCTTTCCACCTCTTTCCCTCGTTTGTATAGACTCTAATCTAATAAACAGGTATCTGTGACTGACATCCTTTCTTGGTCTCATGGAAGGCTCAATTGGATACTTTCCCTTAGGTGTGAATTGCGTCCGACAGATATATAGAGGAGTTAGGGTATTTGCTCATCCTGTTCAAGAAGGAAAATTCTCAACTAGCTCCTTCCTTCAATTCACCCGTACAAAAAGTGTCCTTCCTGATGCTCAATTATCTTCTCATAGATTATAGAAGCCTCAAGCCCCCTAGAGTCGAGGCCTTTGTTTGTACCACAGTTCTCTACATGATCAACACCCATGACATGCTTCAAAGGCGGTGGCGGTGGCCCTTCATGGCCTTGTCACCCCAAGTCTGTGTTATGTGCCTCAGGGAAGGAGAGTCTGTAGATCATCTGCTTTTACATTGCGAGGTGGCCAGAGCGATTTGGCATTTTTTTCTCAGGGATGTTGAGATTAGTGTTTACAATGTCGCCATTTCAGAGGTGGGCGACACGAAACAAGGGTACAAGTCATTTTACCCTGGTTTCAGCGACATGGGCGACATGTCGGCCACATGTCAGCGACATGGGGAAAAAATTCTATTTTTTTTTCTATTCGTCCCCCAAGTCTCTCGACATGGGCGACATGTCGGCGACATGCCAGACGACATCGACATGATGAACCTTGGTTGAGATGAGTTGGGTTTTCCCTTCTGAGGTTAGAAACCTCAGTAGAGATTCCAGAGGTTGGGTAGGAGAGGAAGGATACTATATGGTGTTTTGTTTCATGCTATTTTATGGGCTATTTAAACGAAGTGGAATAGGAGGATTTTCGAGGATCGTAAGGAGGGTCTCATCGGATTATCGATTCAGCTATGTTGTTGTGTACATCATGGGTCTCCCATCATTAGGAGTTCAGAGGCATCACAAGCTCAGAGATATTGAGACATTGGTCAACTTTAGCCACTACTTCAACATTCCATCCTAGGATTCATCATGTCTGAACCCTACTTGGGGTAGAAGCTGTTAAGCTCAACTTTGATGGTTGTAGTTTAGGGAATCTTGGGTATAGGTGGAATATTCAAAGATCGTATGGGTTCGAAAGTTCATGGCTTCTCAGGACCCTTTGGATCAAGCAACTCCACTAGACCAAAGCTCTTAGCTTTAATCACAGGTCTAAAGGAGGCCAATGCTCAGGGTTTTAAGTAGGAGATTGATGGAGGCTCTTTTACAGTTATTTCTTGGGTTGGGTTTTCCCATGATTGTACTTGGCAATTTATTCACTCGGTTCGTTTGGCGCTTTAGCAAAAGGCTTGAACACCTCATTCACCCATATGCCTAGATCAGCCAACGATCTTGTTGATAAACAGGCCAAGGATGGTGTTTGTAAGATTTCCTTTTTTCAGGCATTCCCATAGAGGATAGAAGATATGTTGAGGGATGAGGACTAATTGGGTCCCATGAGTAGTTTTCTTTATCTTTTCTAGGGGTCCTTTGTGGACTCCAATCACCACTTGTACATTCTTCTCTTTTCTCATATATAAAACTAAGCATTTTAAATTTTGCCAGCATGCCGGTAACATTTCCCCAAATTGGCCCCCAATGATACAAATTTTGGGGGAATTCAGTGAATTCCACTTTTTCCCCCATTTCGTCAAAATTTCGGTAATATAGTGAAATATCGCTATATGTCGCTGAAATTGAAGAAACTTTCGCACGTGTCCCTAACACGTGTGAAACTTAAGTCGATTTCCCCTTTTAAAAGGGGGATATCATGGAGATGTCGCCAGATTTCGGCAACATCTCCTAGTTCCTCTTCTCCCTTCACTATTTTTTGAAAACAATGGTGTTAAAACCCCATTTTCTTGTGATTCTTCTTGTTTCTTAAGATTGAAAACACTCTACAACAAGCTTTTTGAAGATTTAAGGGTTTGGTCGGTTTGTTGGATGAGCGTTCTTAAGCTGACTTGAGGTAAATCTCTATTTTTCATGTTTTACGTATAAAAAATTAATCGACTTGAAATTATTACATGTTGTATAAGAACACCCGATATATTGATGGGTGTTTTTACTTTGATTTTTCAACAAAAAAAATTATATTTATTTTTTTTTTTTGACGCAAAAAATTAATTAAAAATTAAATATTAATATAAAAATTTAACCACATGAACTGAAATAAATATAAGTTGTGTAACAACACCCGATCTATCGATGGGTGTCGTTATTTTATTTTTTTCACAAAAATTTATATTTTTTATTTCAAAAAAATTAATTAAAAATTACATATTATTATAATAAAAAGTATATGTTATGCATAACTAGTCCAAATTTATATAGAAAAAAGTAAGTTGATTAATTCAATTTCTATAATAAAAAATTTAGTTCATTTATTTCTTAAAATAATCAATATCGAATCGGAAATTTAAAAAAAAAATATATATATATATATATATATATATATATATATATATACACATATTAAAAATATGAAAATAAAAAGTGTTTAAAAGCTATAAAAATTTGAGAATATTCAAAATCAGGTGTTGGGCCTTCAAGATCAAGTGCTAGGCCCATAAATACAAGGCCATTCAGATGATCCCAGAGTGTCAAGATGTCACAGCCACCCATTGATCCTTCATTGTACAAATATAAAGATGTCCAGCAGAGATGTGTGGAATGGAGGTAATGTGAGGGACAAGATGGGGAAATTTATTTCGAATTTCTTCATTTTCAGCCACATTCCAGCTAATGCAGCGGCCCCTCCTCATTTTAAGAATATGACAGATGTTGTGCAGGAGGTCAAGAGATGAGTTGTGCCTCCCCACCCCTTATGAGATTATGGGGAGATATTTAGATGTGAATGAGAACGATATCAAAGATTGCATTGACAGTTTGAGACCACACGGATGGAGTTTGGGGTGACCATTATGTGTGATGGATGGACGGGACCCATGAGACTATCTATTGTTAACTTTATCATCTACAGCAAGGAGCAAGCAGTGTTTATGAAATCAGTGGATGCGTCTGAAAGTCACAGATAATAGGAGCAACTATGCGAAGGCAAGTCGGATGATGCAAAAGAGATACAACTTGTATTGAACCCCATGTGCCAAGGTTTTAAGGATCGGGACCGAGGACCGGACCGGTCCAGGCCGATCCCGACCCGGACCGGCGGTACCATCCGGTCAGGACTGATACAAAAAATTGAACCGCATGTTTAAATTTTAAATTAAAAAAAAAATAGATCAGCTGAACCGATCGCTGGACTGGCAGTAACAGTCATAACCGGTCAGTACCAGACCAGTCCAGATCGATATTGGTCTGGACCGTCCAATTTATAAATTTAAAACAAAAAATGCTTGGTCGGTTGTACCAATTAAACCAGTCACCGGACCAGTTGTATCAGCCAGTCCAGACCTGTACCGATCCGGTTCAAAACCTCACGATACAATTGTTGTATCATGGCTTGGGACCGCACTGGTCCTGTTACGGACTATATCGAACCGATCCTTGAAACCTTGCCATGTGTTGCTCACTGTATAGATTTGAAGCTGGAGGCTATTGCACGCTGACATTCAATCTTGAGTGTGTTAGATGATGCCCGGGCAATGACGACATTTATATATAACCAGGCTTACGTTCTTGCAAAGATGAGAGAGATATGTGGTGGTGATAGTCAAACCGGGTATTACACGTTTCGCCACCAACTACATTGCATTAGAGAGCATCCTAGGGCACAACGTAAGACTTAGGGCACTCTTCACTGGACAAGATTGGAATAGCTATCCTCAGAGTCGTACTGTTATTAGCCAAAGAGTAGAAGATATTGTTCTGTCTAACTCATTCTGAGATGGGGTCCGCGATCTTGTGGCTATGTTAGAACCCATTTATCGAGTATTAATGGCGGTAGATACAGATGCATATCCTACCATGGGTCCCATATACAAGTCCATGAGGGTTATGAAGAAGCAGATTAAGGCTGTTGCCCCAAAATCATACAAATGGGTCCATAAGATTATTAATGATCATCGCTCGTACAAGACGTTGGGACATCCTCTTAACAGTGCAGGTCAATGAGTTTTCTTGTTGCTAAAGTTTAATGAATAATTCACTTTGACATTTATGATACTTCCAGTTTTTAGTTTTTGCAAATCATTTTTTTTTTGTTTTTTTTTTCATGAACCCCAACATACTTCTTGAACCCCAAGTATCACTACATTCATCGATTGGAATCAAAACTCGAGTCGTTGAAGGTTGTGCATGAAGTATATGAAAAGTTGAACCCTAATTAGTAAGGGAAGAGTCAGTTTGAAAATGAGCAAGGTTTTAAATGTCGTTATCGCTAAATATATCACCACTAAGGGAAAGGGGAAATATCGCTTGACCTATCGAGGGAAATATCAGTGTCGCTTAAAAGTTGGAGAAATGGGGGAAACCTTTGGAAAAAGGAGGAAATTTCCAATGAAACCTTATTATATGCATATTTAGACATGTTTCCAATGACTCGGACCGGTGGTACTGGCCGGTCCAGATCCAGTATAATAATAAAAAAAAATTAATTAAATTTTTTTTACCAGATCGGACCGGCGGGACCGATCACCGGACCCACTGGACCGGCGATAACGGTCGTCAGGCTGGCGGATTGGTCGTTGGGCTACCGGATCGGCCGCCAATCTGCCGAACTGGCAATACCGACTATCAAACCGGCGGTACCAGTGGAACCAGTGACGACCGGCTGTACCAGTCGCCAGACTGTCAGTCCATAACCCGCAATACAATAGTTTGTATCACGGGCAGTGTTCTAAATGTCGGTGACATGTCGCCATTTTGGACCTGAGCGACACAAGACATCAAGGGAAATCGCTGTGTCAATTTTCCCTGATGTCAAAAACATGTCAACAATATGGGGAAAATTTTCAATTTTTTTCAATATTTCCCCCATGTCTCTCGACATGGGCGACATATGGCAACATGGGGGAAATTTTCAATTTTTTTTAAACCTTGGTTTCCCCCCTGTTTCCCCCCTATGTCGGTAACATGTTGCTGATATGTTGCCGACATGTCGCCTGAGCCACCTGGCAACATGCCAGGCGACATTGCAAACCTTGATCGCGGTTTGGGACCGGACCGTCGAGGTCCGATCCCAGTACGAACCGGATCGGACCGGTCCGTAGAACCATGTTCCTTGCAACCTGGAGAACATGAAGAAAAGATTTACAAGAAAATTGCCCGCTAGGGTAAGGACACCAAACCTGAGAATCTGGAGAGGACTCAGCAATGATGGTATTACGAAGGAGATCAAATAGGCTAGCTAACTCCTCCACATGCATGTATTCACTCACTGGGCTTTGTAAGCTTAAACCACATTTTCAAACATTTTTCAGGTGAGTATGTGATGGATTATTATGTCGAGGAGTTTATGGAGAACATTGAACAGTAGTTTATTTCAATTCTAGTGGTTAGTAGAGAGTTTTTAAATGATTGTAGTAGGAGGTTTTTATACTATCACATTGTACATTGTTATTTAAAGTGTTATAAGGTGTTTTGGATTTTGTTATCTGCCTCAATAGTCATTATATTTTGGAAATTAATTTATATTACATGGTAGATATTTAAACTTTATACTTGTTTTTTTGCTTCACAGAATTATTTGTACATATATAGTATAAATTGTTGTATGTTAGCACTTACAGCGATGATCCAACATGTTGACTCAGACTTGCCTAAGTTTGAGGACCGTTGTGGCATGCCCTAGATGCTCATGTATACTCTACCTATGCGGTGGGATTTGGGGGCGTGACAATTATAATTATAACTTTCGTAATAGAAGACCTAGTCTAAACCCATAAGCCTAGCCAATTAGAGGGTGTTAGCCCAATTAGAATATCTCAAGTGAATTTTGATGATTTTGATTGGTGGATGTACCGAATAAGAGTCCTATAGAGATGTACACAATCATAATTTCATATTTAATTAGATTAGTGGCTGAAACTAGGCCCAGCCCAATACCTCTTTAACAAGTAACCCAATCCAATATTCCTCCTTAGACTTGACCTAGTCAAACTAGGACTCTAGTTTTATTATAAATAAGAGACTTTGGGAGCACGTAAGAGACCTTGGAAGCTCTAGGAGATCTTAGAAATTCGTGCAAAATGAGCTGAAAATGAAGAATTTAGCAAGGATTAATAGCTTCACAGCATTTAGAGGTGAGTGTGCCTGCAATTCAAGAGTATTTGGATGTAAACCCTATGATCCTTGTAGTTCTCTATTATAACCATGCATGATCTTCTAGGAAGTGATTTATATATGATCAAAAGGGTTTTTTTATACCATAAATATCAGGGTTTTAACGATCGACCATGTTTTGTCCTTATATGTTAGAGTTTTAATTCATATGATGATTTATCAAGGGTTTGATGATGAGATGATTTGGTTAGATGAAGCCATGAAGGTTGATGAGATTTTATGTATGTAAAGATTTAGACATATTTCAATGATGAATCCTAAGGTTTTTTGAATGAAGGAATTCTAATAATTTAGAAGAACATAGGTAGGGTTGAGTATTAGGCTTTATAGATATAGGTTAGAGATGATTGACTTTCGTGATGCGAAAACATGATCTTTCTTCTAATTAAATTAATGGGTTTTGCTCTAAATATCTCCCTACACATGTATGATTTGGTTTTACATAAAAAGAATGAGAATAAATTAAAATAAAATAAATTATGAAAAATCAAGGGTTGTCGGTGAATCATCAGTTAGTCGACAGACCCTAGCCAACGAATGCACTGAGAAACAGTGCATTTGGGTGACCTCACCGATGCAGGGTTCAATCTAACAACACCCTCACCGATGAGTGTAAAATTTCTGTAAATTTTAAATATTAATTTTTATATTTTTTTTTGGATTTGTATTCATGAATAAATGTGATTATTATATTTAAAATGGCTGTGTGAAGTGTGATTTAATTAAATTCATGATTTTAAGGATTTGTTGCATTCATGCATATCTATTGGACTTGCCTTAGAGTTCAGATTGAGTCTCATTTCATTAAAATAGGTTGCATATAGAATTAGATTTAGGATGACCCCAACCATGATTGATATTATACCTTGAGTGCGCATGTGTTTTATTGCATTTTGAATGTGGACACACACCTAGGGAGCCAAAACGGGAAATCTGGATACCAAGATGTGGGGTTATGGTGAGATGAGAGTTGATGAATTAATTATGATATGGATGTGTGTAAAATCGTGGGGATGCAGACACTTTGTGAGTTCCGACGGGAAATCCGAACACTAAGGTGTGAGTGCAGTTATCATGATTCGTCATTCATACATACTGGTGTGTGTAGGCATAAATTGATCACCAACAAAGCGTCATGCCTAGTGGATGATTGGCCACTCAGGTTTGAGTCCCGAAAGTGAAAAATATAGGTTGGGCGATTATATCACATTGGTTAAGAGCCATATTTTACACATGGAACGACCAAATAGTCTGATCCATGTTGAGGCCTATAAAGTGAGATTGACGGGCGTCTGATCCTTGTCGTAAGTTGGATTGCTCTACTCAGTGGATTAACGTAATTCCGATTAGATTTGAGTTAGGGTTATTATATGAGTACATGCTCTCAGGCATTCGTTGCCAATATGTGTCAGTTTGTGTTGGTTTGTGTGAGTCTATCAATGTCTATGCCTTTCATTCATATTGAATGAATGTGTATATCGGTGCACTTATACATATCTTTCATATTGAATGAATGTGTATAAGAGTATGTCTATACGTATCATTCATATTGAATGAATGGATACAAATGTATGTTACGTCAGTGTCTGTGTGCCGTATTGCATTGCATGTAGATTTTGGTTCACGCTAGCGGACTTGCATACATCATATAGTTTATAAGAGATTTGGTTGAGCTATGACCCTATTTGATTGGTTTGTGTTAATTTATGAACTCTAGCACTATCAAGGTTCGCGATGCCAATGTCACAAGACATGTCGCAGGGCCATGCCATGCAAAATCTAGGGGGAAAAATGGGAAATGTGGGGAATTTTGAGGGAAATCTAAGGTTTTTTATGAAATTTTGATCCCAAGTCCTAGATGAGCATATTTGAAGCCTAAATATACCAAAATATGCACACACAAAAACTCCCTTAATAAAGATCATTAGCTGAGGGTTACATGTTGATGTTGTCGAGCTGTCAGCTCGGTTGTACAAAAAGTAATAATAAATCCAATTAAACAACAAGCACATAAATTTTCAACAAATAACAAATAAAATAGGGCTAATCATTTTTTTTTAATTAATTTTTAATAGTATTTAATATTTTTTAATATTTACACTGATTTTTAACAATTTACAAATTATAATAATGCAAAGAATAGAAGAGATATGGACGACACATGTCGCGATAAGAATGTTGACGAAAAAACCCGTATATAGCTGTAAATCTGAGAAATATCTACACTTAAAAGAGAGGGAATGTGTTTTGGGAAGATGTCTCACGAAATGAGCGACATCTCCCCAAAACAGGCCTTATATAGAAGAGATATGGCCGAAACGTGGGCCTTTAAAAAAAATTACCTCATGTTGTGCGACATGAGGAATTTTGGGAAATCTAACGATTTCCCATAAATGTCGTGGTTCCTCAAAAAATGTCAACATGTTAACGACATTGCAAAACTGAGCACTGTTATTATATGATTATCTCGTGACTATGTTAAATTTATAGTGTGATCACTAATCTAGAGCTGGAAGGAAAGTATGATTCTTGTTTAAATACTTTTGCATTGTGGGTATATCTCCCGAGTTGTTAGTTCACTCACTCCAATTACAGTATTTTGCAAGTAATTAATGAAAATTAATTGCAAGAGAATGTAACGTGGATTAGGTAATTAAATCTTCCTAAAGGTTTAGATCTAGGGATAATAAGAATAGTTTTATTTATTAGATTTAAATTTCTAGACCTTCCTGTATTGTAGAAAATTTTGAAATATTGTAGATATGGATATACTATTGTATAATTTGTATGATTAATTGTGCTTCTTGGTGATATCCATCTTCCTTGAGGAGATGATGCTCATTCTTTGAATCCTACACCAAGAATAATAAGGGTGTGGAATTCAGGGAGTGACAAATGATCTCCACTGCAACATATGAATGGTATTAATTCTATAAAGCATGGATATCCATATGAAAACCTTGATTCTGGGAGGAATGGAAGGTTTCCATACCTAATGAAAAGGGTAAGTGGAATTATCCCTATGCAAAATCTGGGAAAAAGAACACGAGGAAAACATACCCCTAAGATCGGGTATCTATACCCGTCTATCAAGAGAGGAAGGGTCAATGAAGATGCAAATAAACACTGAATGAACTATAAGGGAGCTTTTGCACATATATTCCGGCCAACATCAGAGCTAGGATTGCCATTGGAGGTTCAGCCACTTTTATTTGGACTAAAGGAAACAACAAGATTCAGGTTTGTGAACCTAGTTATGGAAGGGAATTCGTCATTGGTGATTGAGTGGACTCATGGTGGCACTATCGGATCTTGGAGGTTGGAGGGCTCCATTAGATTGACACGATTCATTAATTCTCAGATGAATACTCCATTTATTCTGGTGCATAGATCAGCCAATGAGGTTGCAGATCAACTAGCCACAAGGGATTCAATGATTGAGTGTATAAATCTACTGTTATGACAACAGTTTTGAGTGTAATAACTGTTATCATGGTATCTATATTTCTGATCTTGTAATTCCCATTTTATTAGTGTTGGTTGGACACTCTAATGCAATATTTACTTTACATTAATAAAATAACTGTTGTTATCCATAAAGAATCAAGATTCTTTGGCACGAACACTCTCTCACCAGTGGGGCCTCTAATCAGTGAGTCCCGATCCACTAAAAACCTGACCCATGCCTTCTTTCAATGGTAAAGGACCCTTCGTAACCCGTAGAACCTAGGTGCACAGAAAAATATTTTACCTATAAAAATACTAAAAATAAATATATTCATACATTATCAACAAAAAAAAAAAAAGAAAAAGAAAAAGCATTGAAATGGGAGCAATTTTGAAAAAGAATCTTAAAGTGTCTAGGGTTGGGCCAAGAGGGTCTCTTAACGCCTTCTTTTTTCTTCTCATCAGAGTTATTTCACAAAGACTTACCATGGTAAGGAAGTGTAATAACCCAAACCAAATTAGGACTTAAGTGTAATTACTATAGAATTAGGGGTCAATTTGAAATTTTAGTAAATAGCCTTTTATTTGACTTTTGACTGATTGTGATTGGTGGGTTGTACAATTAGGAAACT
>JAUPMG010274273.1:0-19025 GCA_031762675.1 Pachysandra terminalis | reverse complement strand
TATAGAGAGAGAGAGAGAGAGAGAGAGAGAGAGAGTGAGTGAGTGAGTGAGAGAGAGGAGGTTCTAGACCAGTTTGATCCTCATTTTCTCAAGTCTTCTTTTCTCTTCTTCTCTCTTCTTTCTTATTGTCATCTCATAACAGATCCAAAAGCAGTCTTCCATACATATCTATATATATATATATATATATATATATAGAGAGAGAGAGAGAGAGAGGAGGTTCTAGACCAGTTTGATCCTCATTTTCTCAAGTCTTCTTTTCTCTTCTTCTCTCCTCTTCTTTCTTATTATCATCTCATAACAGATCCAAAAGCGGTCTTCCTTAATATCAAAATGTCAAAGATATGAAGAGACAAACTAAACTTCAGCAGACTTGCACTTGGTGGCTATATCCCAGCTAGGAGAACAAATTTTAGAGACACTAATGCAACACTATGGGAATAGCTAGAGAACACTATGGAAGTAACTTCCAGCCTTATCACCATGAAAAACTGATGACAAAGGTACCGTTGTTAAAACGCCTAGGCTAAGCTAGGCAACAGACCTACCTAGCTTAGGTGATTAAGCGATTGCCCAGGCAACAAGATCTAGAGAATTTTTTTTACACTATTCCTAAGTACCCTTTATCAAGCTGAACAACAGTATATACAATATTTTTCTAGAAAGATATTTAGGTGTATCTTAACCTCATTTAAACCCTAAAAAAATTAGAATCAAAATTCCCTTGTTTACTATACATTTCCCCTTTTTTCCTCCAACCTGGCGAAAGCGAAATATTTCGTCAGGTTGGCGAAATCTTCCACCATGCCAGTGAAATTTCACCAGCATGTTGCCGAAATTTCGCCAAAAATTCTGGCGAAATCGAAATTTAGAACCTTGGCTACCTGGTCCAAAATTGTGCCTAGCCAGCCGCTAGGTTGCCTGGGAGGTCACCTAGATGTCTAGATGGGTTACCTAGGCGGTGTTGGCCTGGTCCTCAAAAAAACACATAGTTACCTAGGGAAGCCCCTAGGCGCCTAGCCAACCGCCTTTAACAACATTGAAAGGCTTTTGAGAAAATCCTAAGTTTCATTGTTTTATGGACAAGTGAACAATGGAATTCAAAAAAGAATGGGTCGTATTTTAGATCTAGCTAGAATGTCGTAGGGCTAAAAATTAGATATCAAGAAACAAGAAATTGAGAAAACTAGGCTTTGGCATCTTGGTATAGAATCGAGTACAAAGTCAGAATCGAGCTGAATGTGATGAAAGTAATAAAACAAGTAATAACAAGCAACATAAATAGAAATTCAAGGAACTTACTAGAAAATGAAAGAGTAGCTGCACATACTATATGAAAATAGAATACAATATTATGTACAAGAGAAACACTCCACTGTAAGAAGCTCCATAAAGAACTAATTTCTTTGTTACTCAAAATTTGTAACCTCACTTCAAAACAATTTTATGGACCTTATAGCCCATTTTATCAACCCTAATGTGTAATGACTTCTAAAAGACCCCTAACCTGATACCCTCATAAGGCAAATCTTAAGATACTTTGAAGCACCTATATTACCATCTAAAAGTAGAGTACCCAAACAAACTAACTCATATAAAGTGTTACCAGCTCTTTCTCTTTAAAGAAATCCAACTCCAAAATAACATTAATTCAAGTATCAGAAAATAAGCTTATACAAAGAATTAAAATTCTCCTAATATTAATGTACGAAGGATTTTCTGTTGTTTCCATGTGATTCCATGAACCTGCAGGATATTTTGTCAGATGTCAAAACACTCCTGCAGGAAGGACTTGCCAGTATCCAAACTTGTCAGTCATGAGAAAGATTATTTGTCTCCTAGTGCCATGTTCTTGAAATTAAATATATATTCGACTAAGAAGTAGGCTGAAGTAATCTCCATCTTCCTCTACATGTATAGGAAAGCAAATGAAAGAAGTCCTTTGTTAAAGAAGGCGATCAAGATTATTTTCAGAAAGGGGAAGTATCTCTCAGTATTTAAAAAGAAAAAATATAGTTTACAAGAACGCATCAGTACAAGTTATTGCATTTTCTGGATTCCTGCATTAATAAGAATCCATGGATTCTTGTCTCAGTAATACTTAAGGCCTGTTTCGCGTAGCTTCCTACAAATGGAACGGGTTCAATGTCAAAGGCTTTGTTCAAAAGAGCTTTGAATCAAAGCCATTGGTTAAAAATTACATTTGGTGAGAAAATTTATATAAAAGGATGCTCTGTACATAATTTTGTGCTTGAGGGATATTTTTTGGCTTTTTAAATAATGTGTAGTAGAAACGAAAGGGTAATTTTGTTATTTTAAAAGGTTAACTTAAATTAGAACATGGCTAAGTGTTTCCCGCAAATGCAAGTTTTCAAAGCAGCCCCACACCAACTTCACCAAAATGAGCTTCCTGAAGAAGCGCTTCCATCCAAAGCAACTGTCAGATGTGTTGCCAAACACCCAAGCATTGGATAGGAAGCCCTTTTTAACTCCAGGAAGGGCTTCCTGGCCCTTAGGAAGCTACGCCAAACGGGGCCTTAATTATATGATTCAATAAAAACCAGATATTCCATGCCAACTTAAACTGAGGGCCACAATAAAAAAACTAAGTGTGACAAATTCAAATAAAAGTGGCAGCCTGAAAATGATAATATGTTAGAAATTCTTGACATCTAAAACAGGAAAACTTTGACTGAAAAGAGTCGAGACCTACATAATTTCTGATAAGAAAAAGAGCAAGAATGTTCAGAATTAAATGCATCCTGAATTTGATAATTAACACAAGAAACAGCTAACTTGAACACATCAAGGATTACAGAGAATATTGTTTTGCTATAATTGTACTGCTAATGAAAAAAAATCAAAATAAAAAAAGGGACACATCAGAAATGGAAACAGAATTTCCTCTAAGTGAAATGCAGACCATAATGTATTCCAAAGTACCACTACCACTACCACTACCACAACCAATTCCTGCAAGAGGATAAAAATGACATTGAAATACAAGAGGATAAGAAAAATTGCACAACAAAATCAATGCTTTAAAAATTAAAATCACTTAACTTTCATTTGGGGCCCAAGCGAGTGCTCTTATAGGAACAGTATCTGCACTGAAGCAGAGTAAAGGCCTTGTATCTGCAGATCAACAAACATAAAATGAAGTCCAGCAGCTTCATTTAACATATTAAAAATAGAAAACTACTCAAAGTAGCAATTGTCCTTTCCTTTTTTTTCCATGCATACAGGAAACCTGTTTGAATGATTAAGAAGGTAAAACTGACAAAAGGGATGGCAATACCTTGTGAGGAAGCTTTTGCAGAAAATTTCCACAAAGCGACCTGCGTACATGATAAACTCATTGATTGAGATCTCAACTAGATTGCAGGAACAATGAAATAGATAACAAAGATGATTTTGATGAGGAATAAAAAGAGCACATGATTTGATGATTGGGATTTTTAACATTGTCGAAATATTAAAAAAACTGAAGCATAATTTTTTTTCCTTTTAAAGAGGGTAACAATGACGCATACACAAATTTATCAACTTAGGAATGATAATAATAGCAATAGCAATAATTATTAAGCAAATGGAAAGGAGCGTAACACCTACTGTTCCATCATGGCATCCAGCTAGTATTAAATCATGAGCAGATGAAGGTGACCACTCCAGTGTAAGAGGAATGCTGTAAAAAAATTTAAAAAAAAAAAGAGTTACTGAGCAAGGAATAAGAAGAAAATGAACTAATAGAAAGTAATCAGAATTGAAGTAAAATGATACTCCTCTTTCTTCTCTACTTTTACATGTCGTCCTCCTTGCCAAGGTATTTTATCTTCTATTCACATATGACAGAACAATTGATGTTTCTACAAAATATATCCGCAAAAAAATTACACAAATTACCTCTGCCTGTCCCCACACTTTAACTTTGAGCATCTGAACACCGGCTCCAGTTTCACAAAGCGAGGATCAGTACCTTCCTTATGACTAGAAGAATATATAACTTTAATTGTTTTCGGAGAAGGAACCTCCCAACTGCATCAGAAAGGTGGGATCATAAGATATTATGGTGTAAGGTCAATGTTCATTGCAAGAAAATGAAAATACATATGCTACCCATGGCTATCAATATTAGCATCTATGCAAATAACAAGGTGCCTCAATCATTCTGCAAGGAGAATAACTATTCCAAATTGGATTTGCCACTCAAACTTTAGGGAAAAAAAATGGAACCATGTTTACCCCAAAACTCATAAATCAAAAGAAGCTATTTCCTAACACCGATAACTCCTTTTCTAAAAAAATTTCATAAATTTTACAGGAAATATCACGAGATAGCGAAATGACCCTCAAAGTTTCCATATTCCGAAGTCCAAAATATCCCCTGAAACCAAAGTTTAAACCATGCTGAAGGTAAATAATAAAAGAGAATAAAGAATATGTGTTCAACCAGTGACAATTGGCTCAAAATGTCCGAATTTTTCGGGTGTTGGGGTGTCAATAAAAAGTGGCCCAGCAATTGTGGCTAAGAATCCATAGGCAACATCCAAATGAAGTAAGTACTCATTTAGGATGGTTGACATAGTCCAACCATGTAAATTCTCAAGTTACTATCCAACTGGATGCTATTCTGGTCTATGAGGTAAGTTAATACTGCTCTATAAGTGGAACAAAAAAAGAAAGCGTTGGAAAACACCAAACTGATAAGACAATGCAAAAGAAATGCATGTAACATTTAGACAACTGCCAACAAGAGAAGATTATGCTTACACCTCCAGAGACCCATTCCCTAATAAAACAGCAAGATAGCCCATGCGATGCTTGCTTTCTGCATTATAATCCGTAACAGGTCGCCATTTAACATCCCATGCAACTTTTCCATTGTGGGCCAGACATAACATAATTCTTGGCAAAGCAACATCACTTGAAAGACAAGAGTCATTCACACAAGCGTCCAGCAAACTGTTATCAGCTTCTTGCCGACTCAAAACAACTGGATCCTGCTCACAATTATAATGTTCTTGAACGGCTGCAATTGAAGATGCTTTATCCTTATTGTGAGTTGACAAAGGAGAATAAGAACCATCATTGTAACTTCCAGCCCTTGCCTTATCTTTCATTCTTCTCTTCTTCTTGGGAGTAGTTTGACCAGACTTGCAGGCTGGAATTCCCTGGCTGGAGCCATCTTGAATTTCTATCTGCAACCCTACATCTGAACTACAGCTATTTGGGACCACATGTTCATCAGTATTCCACATAACCTCTCTCAGAGCAGCAGAATCAGATGAAGCTTCCAGAAATTGAACAGGTAGTGCTTGAACAAGTTGGCTGTCAAAACCCAAATCATCCAGAGATCCCTTTGTGGTTTTCTTTCTAGGCCTCCCTTTTGGCCTCTTCGGTAGAGGAGATTTCTCCTTTACAACATCTTTCTTTCGAGGTCTTCCTTTAGACTTTTTCATTGGAGGTGGAGCTTCTTCCTCTCCACCACTAACATTTAAAAGACACCATATCTGGATAACACCTCTGCCAGTAAGAGGGGCACCTATCTTGTGATAAGAAGATTCAGGAGGGTGTGCGGCAACAGCAAGAAACTGAAAAGCAAGAAATCGAGAAAAAGGGAATCAGATAAATTACCACTTGCAAATATGTCAATAGCTTAGTGAAGACCAAAAAGATTTCATTTCTACAGTACATCTACATGCACCACATAATAAGAATCGAAAAGTGACATCCATGAAGTAGAAACCCACCTTTTGCTTTTCCAAGGATAAACCAACTAAATAATAAAAAAAAATCCCACTATCAATACACATTTTGCACCACCAATACACGTTTGTCAAAGGCATCCACCTAGGAAGTATGACCTCAATGGAGACCATGGATTAAGGATGATAATCAGTAGCAAGGGATTAAATATTTCTTTCACTAACTGAGAAAAACCCAAACAATTACAAATTTGGGTCTGGTAATCAAATGTGAGATCTAATTACCTGCTCTTTTTTCCGCAAAGTAGAAGGATCAATAAACCTATTTTTCCACAAAAAATTCAGGAAATTATTTATAATTTTAACAAAATCGGAATGATATTTGGGACCCTAGGTCAAGGCAGAGGTAGCGTTTTAAATGTCGTGAAAAGACTTGACATTTTGCGATATGTCGTTGACATGAGAGAAAATATAGCATGTGTGGCTTCACACGTGAGACATTAGTTGATATAAACAACATTTTGAACAAAATGTCATCGAGTTCTTTTAACATATGGACGTTACCCCCTCCAGTGATTTTGGAGCCTCATATTACCATTATCACCACCACCACCCCCTTTTACTGTATCCCCAATATCCACCTATGGGGATCATGTTGACTATCAATTCAAAATCTCCAGATTTACCAGGGATAAGCAAAGGATTACATGGAATGGTACGATCATACTATGGATTGGGCACGATAATATCATTACATAGAGATGATGCAGTATGGTCAGCATAGGGGTGGGGGGTGCTAAGGATGATCTTGAGCCAGGGCGACACTCTAGAGATGTGATGTACTGATGTCTCCTCATTGTACTTCCTACAGTTTAGGTGCACAAGAAAAGACTATTATTGTATTTTCTCCTTTTACCTAATTGTAGTATGCCATTTGGATAATACTATGTCAATGATCAAAAAAAAAATATCTTCTCCTTAGTATTTTTAAATAGATTATATCTTATTTAGGTTATTATGGTGGAGATTTCTCCATTTTCCCCACGTCGATACACAACCATACCTCCCCAAATATATAGCATTCACTATATATGCTTTTTTTTTTTTCATACATTGGGATATTTAAAAGTATTTAGCTCTAAATTATACCCTTACAAAGTTTTATCATAACAAACATACTTTTAGCCTTTTTTTTCTTTTTTCTTTAATTTTTTCCTTTTTGACCATGTCGCTCTCATGTCTCTCGACAGCAACATTTATAACCTTGGGCAGAAGTGGGCAATCGTCATAACTTTTTGACTTCAAAATTTATAAAATCCATAGTTAATGATTACAAGAGAACCCCTTTTTTCCAGTGTCCAACATTTCCCTTAAACTTTTCGGTATTGATGAACAATGAAATATAACTTGACCCAAACCAACCAGACTATATGTGGAAAGGCTCGGATTCATGATGTCAACCCACGGGGCAGGTTCAGGTTGGACTTTTCAACCAGCCAGTAAACAGGTTGGGTGTGGTATTACCGATTTAATTTAGAGAGAGAGAGAGAGAGAGAGAGAGAGAGAGAGAGAGAGAGAGAGAGAGAGAGAAGTGGGTTAGGTGTGTGGGCTCAGGTTTAGGCCTCTTTAATTAGGTTGGATGAGGGTTAGCAATCACCAACCTATTTATAAACAGGCAGGCTCAGGTTGGACAGAGAACCATTAATATAGACACCCAACTTATCCAACAAGACCCAACTCATTACCATCCTCACGAAACAGGATTCTAAAACTCGATGCTCAATTTCAACTCTTTCCATTCACATTTTTTTTTTTGATGAATATTCTAAGATTTTTCCATTCCTATTAATACGACACGTTTTACATAATTCAACCGACAAGCTACGGATGAGATTAGCCATATTCTTAGGCATGGCACAGGTAACACAAAGATCATTAGGTTATTCCGAATTCAAGTGACGAAGGACCATGGATCAGGAAAGGAGAACTTGAACGAAACATCCCCACACAAAGAGAACCAAGATCCAAAATTTGACTGTTCCCCATCCTAGCCCTGAATCTAAACCAAATACAAATCTTCATACATTTTTATGTCAATTTTCTACAACCATAACCTATAGCTCCCATCCTCCCTGCTGTAGTCTCATTCCCAGTTTCTATTCCCATACTAATATTCCTCTTGAGACTACCATGCTCCTCCCCATACGTACAAAGCCACTTCTCTCGAAGAGCATTATCACAGCTTAAATAACACGTATACTGAGCCTTCTGGGGTATACTGCTTTTATATCTTCTCCCTTTCAAGTGAAATTTGATCTCGTTTTCCTTTCCTCATTGTAAGAGATCCAGCCAGATCTGCACCTATCTCTTGGCCACAAAGATTGGAATGGTGAAAACCAACAATTACGTTGAAAAATATTCAGAAGTGTAATCAAAATCAAGTAAGTACACCTTCAGGGATGCTGCTTTGACTCAAATCTATTAATACAAGGTCCCAAACTGAATTGGAGTTGAAGCTAGAACCAATAGGAGGCAAAGTAATGAAGGACATAACTCGACATGCCAATTTAATAAGCAAAACCGATATGTTACCTGCATAATCCACAGAAAAGTATTTCTCTGCTGTCCAGGATCATACAAAATGACAGTTTGTCGGGCATTATTAAGAAACGTATTGCAGGCCTAGGCCGAACCCAGCTCAGCATCAGGCTCCAAACATGCCCCTCATCCAATCCAGCTTACCCCTGTTTTTATATATTTGATATAAAAAAAGCATAACAAAAATCTTCTCTTAAACGAAGGTATTCATGCTTGGATGGCGGCTCAAGATAAGCCTCATGAAAACCTTATGTTCCCTGAGGAAGTTCTACCCCATGGAAACGCTCATTAATGGAACTATAGCTTTAGCCGGTTATGACCAATAAACAACCGGTTTCACTTGGTGTTCTGGGAATGTCGGACCTATCAATTTGTTCGGTAAACTACTCAAGACTCACGTATCTCACGCCAGGCTAATCGTATTCTGGGCCGAAGCAATGAATCTTTTTAAAGTGGCTCATTTCGTACTGGAGAAGCCCATGTAAGAACGGGAATTGATTTCACATCCCCATCTAGCTACTTTAGGTTTGGTGGGGAGGTTATCAAACACCTTTCCTTCATTGTTATTTGAGCAAAAAGATGACAATAAACTTTTGGTAAAAGCTATGTCTTGGTCTGAGTGGGGACTGATTCTATCTTGCTTTCTGGGGGGGGCTAATGATTTCCTCAAGGGCCAATACGATTTGATTGAGGTTTCCCCCTGATGGAGCCCCGCTAATATCTGAACTTACTTTCCTAGCTACACCATCCTCCGCTGCTGTCTGGTATAAGAATCCATTGTCATCCACCTTAGCCGATCGCTCACTCTCAACCACTTAATCCTTCTCAGTCCCCTTCTCCTACTTGATAACCGAACTAACCACTTCAAGACGCACAATAGAGATAAAGAGAGTTTTTACAAAGTTTCTCAGTTGTAGATTTCGAGGCCCCATCATCATCCACGGTTGGTTCAGAATCTTCTTCTTTCTTTTTCTTTTTTTTTTTATAACTTGGGTGTCCGGGCCTTACGCCCGACTAATCCCAAGTATGAGGCTTGCGCAGCAACCCACCGCCACGACCTCCCACTTAAATTGGGAAAATTTCAGAATCTTACTTTGAGCATTCAAAGGAACCCGCATAGAATTGGGAAAATTTTAGAGCTATACTGTTTACAATTTGAGTCATCACTTCAAGTCAAATCTCACTTCAACATAGTATCTAAATTGTGAACCCTCGCGACTAAAATGAAATCTTAGGATCTTATCCCATAACCATGATTTGAAAAAAAGGCTTTTTCTTTTTAATTTTCTAAAAATTGGACACTACAAAAAGAAAAAAACCCAACTCAAAGCCAACTTTATATTTTAAATAGAAGACAACCCACTTAAAATCGTCTTCGAGATCATTTTTTTTTTTTTGCTCGAGATCAATTAATTCATTTAAAATTGTTTTCTAGATCATTTAGTTCATTTCATAGTAAAGAAACATGGAATTTAGTTTCTTCTCTTCAACAAACTTATTAACTAAATTCTTAGATTTTGCCAAAACAAAAACGAGAGAAAGAGAGAGAGAAAGAAGCTAGTTTGACTGAGGTGATGCACTTGCAGAAAAGTTTGGAGTGGTGGACTGATGCATATGCTTAGTTCCTCGATAATCGATATAATTTCGGATTTTCCTTTGTTCTTATATACATGTACTACCTTTATTACACGCATGATTTTAAATTTAGATTTCAAGGGAAATTTCACACCTTAGGAGTAAGGAAAGTTTGATGGAAATTTCAATATTAAGCAATATTTCTCAGAAACAAATATACAAAAAATTCAATACAAGGGAGATAATGATGTGAGAAAAATTCATTTCCCTTTGAAAAGGGAAAAATCGCTTTATCTTGAGAAAAATTAAAACCATGATTAGATTCAGATGTTGGAGTGTCAATGGGTCAGTTCCAGTTCAATTTCACCTATACTCAGAAGTAGAAACATTGTTTCCGGTTCTTATCGGTTCTGCGTTCTGGGTTTAGAACCCCTAGAACCAAAACCGACCTGATAAATACCCGATACCTATCGGGAACTCAACATGATGAAAAAACTTTAGAATTTGCCATACCTTGTAGTTATCATGGGTAATGTATTTACCCAAGAAACCTCATAAAGGGATCAAGAAAGGAGGGGGCAAAGAAGTTGTATACTCCAGTTAGCATAACTGGTTTATATCCAAGTGCCACAGCCTCAACCCACACCATCCATCATAAAATACATAGATTTATAATAGAAATATCTAAATTGAGTAACAAAAAAAAGGTCCTAAATCAGAAAACAGAAAACGAACAAAAAACATTCTCTACATGGTAAGTAGGGGGAAAAAAACTCCATGTTTTTTTAGATTTCTACGTCGAAGAGTTCATGATTACCTTGAATATTTATGATATCTATTTATTATTTAACCATTGATTAATTAATGGTTGCCAAATACATTATTATTCTAACCTGTGTTGTTAAAATCTCATGACTCATTATATGAATCTTACAATTCGATTCTATTTTACCCTAGGTCGATTCAAATCCATGAAAAATCAACTTATGTTTGAAGTTTGAACCATATGATTGATACATTGAATCACGTGATTTACAGTTTAATCATACAAAAATAATGCCAGTTTTCTTTTAATGAAAATCTCCCTTTTTTATAATCCTTTATATAAAATATAATACTTTAAAATGACTAAATTTACATACATAAAGAAATGAAGTTTAATTATTTTAACATGAAGAAACCATATTCCTAAGATAATCCAAAACCTAAACACCAAACCTTACTTCTAAAATTACTATGAATCTTATGATCTATGATGCAAAATTACAATTTGATTCTAAGTAGCCTCTAACGTTTTCGACTTGATTCACAGCTTGATAACCTTGATTTAAAACAAATAATATAACTAAATTACTCATCTATAACTTTGTAATAGATAAAGGAAGCTAGGAGATTGCAGATTAACAAGTTTAGGATGGAATGGGTTGTTTCGATTGTCATAGGGTAGGCTACAGGAGGCTTGTTGGATCTTGGAGGTTATCAGGCTATATCAGATGGCTTCATTAGATCGCACCCAAAATCACGGTTTAAAATATCATGCTATATCCGTCAATACGGTCAATATGTGTCGTGTATCGACCGATACGGCACGATGCGCAACATTAAGACCCGATAAGTATCTTTTTTATAGTGTATGGCTCGATATGGTCGATACAATCTCGATAAGCTCGATAATATCTTGATATGTTGTATACTGTTAAAAAAGAAAAAGTGACACTGAAAAAGAAAGGAAAGATCAAAAAAGAATAAAACACAAATAAAAACCCTTGAATTACTAATCTAATTTCAAAAAGAAAAAAAGAAAAAACGAAAACAAAATAGAAGGAAGAGAGAGGAGAGAGAGAGAGAGAGAGAGAGAGAGAGCGAAATAAGTACCGATTTGGCTGGCCTCGTATTCGTTTTCTTCTCCTTCTCCTTCATCTTCTCCTTCTTTCATTTGCTATTTTTGTTCTCTAAAGACTGTCGAATAAGAAGGCTTTTTGTTTGAAGTATGCATTTATAGGTAATAAAACTTGTTTTCTTCCAAGATATTCCTAATGAATTGTGAATTCGTTTGTTAATTTTTGAAAGTATGCTTACGTATCTTAAAACTGATCACATCTTGTTACTTATAAATAATTGATTCTACTAGATATGTATGATTTTCAGTGTTTTATTAGTTGAACTAATACCTTATAACTTTCCTTTATATTTAAGCAAGTTTTTATGCGCCTACGTGCATACCGGTTTGCTTCTACGTTAATATGTATTATGTGTGTGAGTGTATCTTATGAAAAAAAACAAAACATATTAATTTATCATATTTTTAGTTTATCTTTGCATCTAAATGTCTTGTTTTAACTATCCACTATTTTCCATGCGTATCCACCATATCCATAATTTTTACAACGTTTTCACGCGTATCAGATAAGTATGCTGATACGTAGCCGTTTTCGAACCGACCAATACACTACCTCGATACAATATTTTGAATCATGTTCCAAATGAATATTTCTTTTGTCTAGGCATACACATCGACAAAGAGCTTGGCAGATGAACTGACAAAGTGGGGAGCAATGGGGAACATTTGATCTTTAGGATCGATTTGTATAGATCAATAAAAATCATGTGAAAGCCTCTCCTCTTCTATCTAAACATCCTCACTAATTGTCCAAGCCAATGTTAAACATCTCAACATGTCAGCGACACATGATAGGCATGGTGGAGAAAAGTGAAAATATGGATTTTTTAATGAAACTTTGTAAGGGTCTAATTTAAAGCTAAATGCATTTAAATAACCCAAAAGATAACAAAAAATACATATATATAATGAAGGAAAAATATTTTTTGGGAAGTACGGTTGCATGCAAAGATGAGGAAAAATCATCAAAAAATGACAGCCTAAATAAGACAAACATATCTAAATACACTAAACAAAATAAAAGTGCCCAAATGGCCTAATACAATTAGATGAACTGAGCAATATAATGAGGAGACATCAGTACATCACATCCATAGAGTGGTGCCCCAGCTCAATGTCATCCCCATTAACTCCATCACCCCTATGACCATACTATATCATCTTTATGTAGTGACAATATTAGGATCAATCCATAGTGCGGTCGTACCCATCCATGTAATGATAGCCTAAATATTATTTTTAGTGTATCTAAATATAATTAGTATATTTATGTCTAATTTAGGCTATCATTTTGAGAATTTTCTCTATTGTTTTTTACCAGTTTCCGTTGGTACGGTTGTGTACCTCCCTACATATATGTCAATCACTATATGTGCATTGTTTTTGTCATATTTTGGGGTATTTAAATGTATTTAGCTCTAACTTAGACCCCTACAAAACTTTTATTAAAAACATTTTATCACCCTTGTTTTCATTTTTCTTTCTTCAATTTTTTCTTTTTTCCAATGATGTTGACAAATACATATCGCCAATAATGTCCTCGAAAATGTTTGGCGACATCTCTTGTGACAACAAAATTTACAATCGTGGTCTAAGTAAAAATATAGCCTCAATGGTGGACCTCCATGGCATACAAGGGTTATTCTTCTTAATCTATGCTTCATCACTATTTCCCATAATTTCATGGAATGACTCATAAGCTTAATACGACAATAGTTGGCATTATTCTTGACAACACCTTTATTCTCATATATACATACATACATATGTATATATATATATATATATATATATATATATATATATATATATATAGATATATATGGTATTATGGTTAAGACTAGGAGATATCAAGAAATTCATGTTTAGTACTGATTGCTAATTAGTAACAATGAGGACTTTATAATCTTTGATTTCATCTTAATCTTCACACTTGCAAGTATAGAAGTATCAGTTGCCTCAATTAATGACTTTTTTCATTTCATTCAAGTCTGGCCTTTTGAATTACAAAAATATAAAACTTTCAAGCTTCTTGGATGAGTAAATAATTTTTTTTTGAATTGCAAAACACTAACTGGGGCAATGTGCCAAGATAACATCACAGAGCAGCAAATAAAATTGTTTCCAATGTGGGCTGAACAAAGAAACAAAAACAATGCCAACAAACAAGAAGATAAAGCTATTACAATTAGACCCCTAAGACCACAAACCAAACATCATGGCCTCCATATTAACTATGCTCTTTGCTAAGCTCACTGCAAGAGTATTGATGGCAAGCTAGGAACCTCAGAGAATGATGCTTTCATCTTTGATGCAATAAAGCTTCCTAGAGACACTCGACTTGTCCCTGTTTCAGAAATCTCCTTCCGCTTCACTATTCCAATCTAAACAGAAAAAACATAGCCTCTAACCTATTTGATTATCCTCTCCAATTGGACTACGTAAATACTGGGTGATTCCCCATCATGGTTTTTGACAACCCACAAATCTTGACCCGCATTTCCCAAAAGGAGTTCAGCAAAATTCAGCTTGACATTCCATAGCTTAGAGGAAGCCAATAAATATGACTTCCTTTTCAACCAAGAAGAAGAGAGCAATAAATATTCCCTATAAATCCTTGCACGTGGAGGACTAAGAAAACAATCTCCACATAAATATTCCTTATAAATCCTTCCAAGAGATGTTAGATTCAAACCAAGATAAGACATCAGCCATAACAATCTCCACATAAATAAATAAAAAATGGCATCACTTCAACATCGAGTCTCCCCACACACGGACAAATACAAATCCATTTCCAAGGCAAACTGACAGTAAGGATAGAACAGAGGAACAATGTCAATTTGTATCTCCAAGGAATATCACTGCAGATTTCACCTAGACATTGATTCCAATCCATTCAAGTTCATATTTTAGGTATCGTCCAATGTCAATGCATACCAATACCAAAAAGCACTTCAATCTCCTAACGCAATACATAGATTTAACCCCCCAAAAAAAAACAGATTGTATTGCCAGGTATATACCAGTATCAAACCAGCACAACCTCTCTGCACCAGATGGGATGTAACAGTCGATCAAAACTAAGAAAACAGTAATGCAATCCCCAACTTTTTCACTTCCCACTTGTTTCTCCTGCTAGACAGCTCAGTTTCGCAGGGAGCTAAAGGGGTTGCTTATTTTCCCCTCACCTACATGGGTCTATGAATTAAACAACTCCTCGAGCGTCAAAAAAGAGAAATCAAAGTGGGTCTCTGTTTCCAAAAAAAAAATGGGATTTTACTGTCAAGGTATTTTACCCATATTTTCTTTTAATTTATTGATAGATCTACCCAAACTAGTCTAGTTTGATTTTGACAAAAAGTTGTAGATTTTGATCTTTCTTTTCGTTCATGCATTAAGCCTAATTTGAAACGGAACCCATGCATCACCATCTATTGGACTATCATTAATTATTTTAACATTTCAACTAGTTGGGATAAGGCATTTGTTGTTGTTGTAATATTTCAAAAGCTAACTCAAAATTTTAAACACATATTTATTAATGTAAACGCATAATATGGTACATGGATTTGGAGCCAACTCCATGCATCATTGTTTTGGATTTTTATTATTTATTATTTCAATATTCTAAAAATTGATTTTAGTTTGTAATATAAACACACACTAACATAAATGCGTACTTATGGCATATATACATTATTTAAATATAAATAGAATTGGGGTAAAATCAATGATCACAGAGCAGCACAAATATAACATGTGTAAAATTTGATATTTTTACTCAGTTTAGCTTTCTTTTTGTACTAACCTTCTTTAATGTTATAAAACCTTTACATAATTTTAATTTTCCAGGCCTTGATGATTGGTACCAATACAGACCGCCGATATGTACCGACACTAGAACCTGGAATTAAAACCATGTTCTAGTTAGAATCATAACTATTCTTAGTGACCTTCCTCCACAATTTATCCTATTCTGAGAAAAATCGACAGTCAATTTCCAAGCAAAGCATACCTCTAAACTAACGTTAGCCAAAGTTTTAAACCACCCTCCTCTTTGTTCAAACAAACCATTGTCTAGATAATTAAATGATCTGACTTAATCCCCTCCCCTTCACACAAAAAGTACCTGTAGATTAAATTCAACGAAGATCTTAAACAAGACCAAAAATAAATAGGTAGGGTAACTAGGGAAGCTTTAAAAAGTGTAACCCTTACCCTAGAGAGAGAATTTCTCAATCGTCTAGCCACTTTTTTTTATAACCTGGGTATCCGGGCCAGCTTGCGCGCACCACGACTAATCCCTGGGGCCCAGAAGTTAAGGGGCCCCGAAGTTAACGACCGGGTAAGATGCTAGTGGCCTTGATCGGGTAGCCACTTTTGCTATCTATTTTTATCAATGAGTCTCAAAAGCTTACTTTTCTGGGATCATCCCCAAGAAGAATACCCAAGTATTTTGGAGGACATTAATTAATCATACAACCCAAATTATTGGCACAGTGCCTCAGGACAAAGGAATCTGAGTTAGTAGCAAAGATATGACTTTTTGGCTTTTTCCATGTTCACCTTAAAACTAGACACATCTCAAAATTTCTTTCACAGATTGGAGTATGTATTTCTATAAATTTATGTATAGGTAAAAAGACAATGCAAATAGTCCAATTTACAACTAAAAAACAAACAGGCTATGTACACGGAGAGTAAATACCCACCAGCAAATTGAGCAAAAAGCCCTTAAGAAAAAGAACACTAACAATAACCTCCCACCCCATAAAAACCCCAGTAAAAACAGAAGAAATAACTAGTGTTCTAAATGTCGGACATGATGCTATTTACCCCCTCGGCAACACGATATATGGGGATAAGTCTTAAAACAGACTTTTTCCCCCATGTCGCCTTAACGTCACAACATGTCGTTGATATGTCACAACACGTCGCGACATTAAGTGAATATGTCGCATGTGCATTTAAGATAAAAGAGATATGTCTTTCAAATCAAAGACATGTCGATCCAGTTTGGAGAAAAATCATTCTCACCCCATTTCTTCTACTCTTTCTTGTCCCAATCACTTTTTTGTATATTTCTTTCACATTTAACATGAAGATTAGCCAACACACCATCTTAGGTTGAAGATTTCAAGCTTTTTGAAGTCATGGTCAACAGCGATTGGAGGTACACATGTTTTTTTCGTGTTATTACATTCAAACATTAACCAAATGCTATTAAAATAATATATGTTATACAACGACACCCAATCTATCGATGGGTGTCGTCGTCTTAATTTTGGTCAAAACAAATTACTTATTTAATTTTTTAATTACGAAAAATAATTAAAAATATGTATCTTTCATGTGTTTACATTCAAACATAAAGCAAATGCTATGAATTTAATATATGTTATACAACGACACCCAATCTATCGATAGGTTTCATCGTTTTAAATTTTCTCAAAAAAATATTTATTTAATTTTTTTAATTACGAAAAATAAATAAAAATATGTATATTTTCATTGATCATATGCACATTGTTTGTCATTTTTATGTTTTTACATGCATTTAGGCCTCAATTACGTCCCTCTAAAGTTTGACAACCAAAAACACATTTTTTAACCACTTTATCTCTCTACTTTTTCTCTTTTCAACATGTCTTGATACAGAGACATTTCGAACCTTGGAAATACCATCTGAGCTGTGACTAAATCAAGATTATTCTCCACGCCTTTAAAGATACTTCTGTTTCCTTTCCCTCCAAATGGTTCAACAGATAGCATATTCCACAGTAAATCTCTTCTAGTCTCGCCTCTTTTCCATGTTCCCACCCCAACAACAATAGAGTTCCTCCAGTTCCCCAGGTATAGACCATCTCAACCTAACTTCCTCAGAGAAAATCTCCAAACATGATGGGCTGCATTGCAATGTAGATACAAATGTTACAGATTCAGTTTCTGAGGCACACATACAACAATGATTTGGAATGGCCTACGCCCTACTAATCAGATGATCAACATGATCTTCTTCTTCATTGTCAAGTAGCCCGTAAGGTTTGGTCGTCAAATCTGTTCAGATTTGGAAGAGTTTGGGTAATGCCTGGTAAGTTAAAGGATGCTTTGGCTTGTTGGGGTTGGAAGAAGTCCAACAGCTGTCTTGACTGTTTATGGAATTTGTGTCCACCAGTTGTTTGCTGGTCATTATGGCTTGAGCGTAATAACAGGACCTTCAATGGTAAGGAAATGCAGGTGTCTTTAGTTAAGAAGGTAGTTTCTACTTTGATTGGCTGGAGTTCAGTGTGTCTTGATCAGCAGCTCGATGTTTCGTTTGCATTGGAAGATGATTCCTTTGGGAGTTGGGGTGGGAAGCAGGCAATGTTGTAGTTTTCTGAGTGACTTTGGGTGTTTATTGGGATTTATCTTTCCTGTTTGGTTCAGCCATATGTCTGGTGGGGAATTCGGAGAGGCAGCATAGGCCTTTCATTTCTGTTTCCTGTGTGTTCTGTACACCCTTTGTGTACTGTCTTGTTGTTTTCTTCTTCTGTTTTGCCTTTATTATTAATAGAATTTTTACATTACTGATCAAAAAAAAACATAACAGGATATACTTCAAAATGTGAGACTTTCCCATAAACGCATCCCAAAAGATAATTGGAAGTTAAGACACCCTAATTTATCATCTAAACAAAAAAAAACCCTCCACCAACCAGATCCTTTGTCGTCCTTGAAACTACTAACACCTCACTAACTGAAGTAAATAATGGAGAACTGGGTAAAACCCAAAAAGGAATCGATTAGGCCTTCGGTGAATATTTAAAAGGAAATGAAAATTGAAAATTGCTTATGCAACCAAAGATCTAATTTCGTCATCTCAAGCAAAATTTTCCCATGCCATTATCACCAAGGCTTTAAATTTCGCTGGCATGCCGATTTTTTGGTTTGGTGGTACAAAATGGGGGTGTAAATCTCTTGATTTCCCCCTTTACACCATCTCGGCGACATGTCACCGAGATGGTGTAAAATTTCGCACATGTCTGGCACGTGCGAAATTTTAAAACGAAATACCCCCTTTTAAAGGGGGATTTCGTGGATCTGTCGCCATCAAGGTGTACTATGTCGGGCGACATGTTGCATTTCCCCAAGTGGCGACACGAAATATAGCTATTATGTCGTTTTGCGGCGACATGAGCGACATGTCAGCAACATGTCAGTGACATGGGCGACATGTCAGCAACATGGGCACCATGGAGGAAATT
>JAUPMG010274263.1:0-13987 GCA_031762675.1 Pachysandra terminalis | reverse complement strand
TTTGTCACAGTTTTATGCCCCCCCCCCCCCCCCCCCACTACTACACCGACTCCTCTGGTTTCCTCTTCCTTTAGGGAAGCACTCCTCAGTAATGGGAAAGATTTATCTTGGGTGGTCCCAAGTGAGATCGAAATGGATGACTACGAGTCAGATGCTGATTATGAAGAATTAAATGAAGGTGAGATTAAAGTTACAATTAGTGCTCGTGTCATACAACGGATCTGCCAACAGTGGAAACAGGCTTTCATCATAAAGGTATTAGGTAAATCTGTAGGTTTCAAGTTATTAAATGACCGACTTCCCAAACTTTGGACCATGCAAGGCCAGTATGATCTCATTGATTTGGGTCTTGATTATTTCATTCTCAAAGTTCAGCACCCAGATGATTATACTGAGGCCTTACATGGAGGACCCTGGTACATCGCGGGACATTACCTTACTATTCGATGATGGTGCTATGAATTTCACCCCTCCTTTGAAAAAGTTACAGAAACTGCAGTCTAGATTCGGCTTCCGAAAATTCCAATTGAATATTTTGATAAAGAAGCTCTATCTGAAATCGCTGTTAAATTTGGGAAACTATTAAAAATTGACATGTGTACAGCTCAAAAATTGACATGTGTACAGCTCAGGCCAATTGCGGACGCTTTGCCAGGATCTGTATCTAACATGATCTTTCGAAACCACTGATTGCTAGAATCAGATTAGGCAAATACTGGCAAAGAGTCGAATATGAGGGTGCTCATGTTATATGTTTTAATTGTGGCCTCACGGGACATAAAAGAATTAAATGTCCAAATATTATTAGGTCCACTAAACAGTCAAATGTGAGCTATGATTAGGCTGTCCATGGCACTTTTCAAGACCATAAATCAAGTGCATTTAGCCCTTGGTTTCAAGTTAAAAAAAAAATAGGAAAGTTAAAATGAATACGGGTAAACATGATGATAACCGTAACAGATCTTTCCATGGGTCCAAACCAGACCCAATAAACCTTTTCAATCCACTCGGTATGGAGACAGCAAATGATAGCCATGAAAAGCCCATTTCTGAGTTAACTGCTCAAGCCCCTCGCCAAGGCTCCAACGGTCACAATGCCGGTTAAAGCAAATGGATTGCTAAGCAAGGTGGAAATGGTAGATGCATGTCTAATAATGAAGATTTGCAATATACTGATGCCATTAACCGATAGAAAGAAGATTGGACGCATAGCGTCTCCCCTACCACCAATTGTGAACTAGGTACGCATCCTTTAAATTTTATTTCATTTGCTTCGACTAATGGTGATAAGGAGCATTTAATGCAGGAAGATCCAGATGATACAATTACTCTTCCTCCCAAATCAAAAATAAAAAATAAAAGTAAGAAAAAATCTCATGATGAAGCCTTGCAATCCATCGCCACTATCTTATCATCATCTCTCTAGGATGAAGAACTTCATCAAGCTACACAGAAGAGTCTATTATCTAAGAATCCGGAGATTAATCTCCCTACACACTTGGAGACTTCAAAAATTACCAATCAAGAAAACCACTCATCTTTCCTTCAGAACGTATAGACTGTTGGTTTGTCTACTACCTCTAGCAATGAACACCCCATAAACTCCTCAGTCATGGATGAGCTTAGCTATCCTGATCCAAATCTCATCTCCGGCGGAAGCTCTTGCATGCATACAGCTTCACCAGGTAGAAATGATGCACCTACTCAACCAAATCCAACCTACGACGCCAGAGAATTTACAAAGGAGAACACCTGTACCAGATGAGATCATGACTCAAGCAATGGAACTTTGGAGGAGAGCAAGGGGTTTTTGGCTACGATTCCTTCAACTGTTAGATACGACTTATCAGTTGGGCTTCCCCCCTGCTCATTCCATCTCTGATTCAGCTGCCTATTGTCGAACCAAAGGACTATTGACTTATATTGAGCTATGCCTGTCCCATAGTGGAATATGTTGTTTTCTCCCAAGGTGAGGGATATGCACTCAAAAGGCTTGTGGAAAGATAAAGGTGAGGGAAAGTTCACTAGAGTGATGCCCAATATCTGAATCATGATACCTTCTATTTGATGTTTAATATGTAAGATTCCCTCAGGAGTTTACAATTGGGATTCCTTAGAGTATTACCCTTGATCACAAATAAGTGGGGGAATTGTGCCCTCTACGTCAAAACCCCTTAAAACTATGATACATGCATAGAATATCTTAACTTGAGAATGGCCTTGTATGGGAGGGATGGTTCGAGAAGACATCTTGCTCAAGGTATTATCGATCATACGAGAACTTACTAAATTAGCATACTTAACAGCACCCTTGCATTGCATATTGACGGTTGATATCATTGTAAGTATCTTGTGTATACTGCACTGGATCTAATTCTCATATATAAGTAGGTATTGATATTGACCATTGTTTCATATACCAAAGTGAGATTTGGATAGAGTAACATATTAATTGATTGCAGTTCACATTCATCATCATGCCTATATTTTACAGAAGTTACTATCATTACTTATATTATTTGTATCTCATAACAGTGGGATATGAGTAAATACCTTGCATTGAAGGATTACTCATCCGGGCTTTCCAGCTTATGTTTGTTGATTTATATTTTTCAGGATTGAAGGCCAGCATTAAGGAGAGCATTGGGAAAGAGGGATTAGAATCAATGATTAGTTGATAGGGCATGTTGTAATAGAATTAGAGGATTTATTTCAGTTTCATATAATTAAGATCAGATCTGTAAATTTTACTTAAGTATTTAATAAAACTATTTAATTGACTTCCGCTTATGTTTTGATTATTGCTTTCCATTCCCATTGTGTTTGGAGTGAGAGTTGCATAATAAACCCTTGGGTATCCCGAGGATTGCATTTGGTTTGGGATGTGACATCGTAATCCATGCGGTGATTAAAACCATCCCCTTGGGAGCTGATTGGCTGCTTTCATTAGTTTATGACAGCCCTAACCCTCGCCTCAGAGAGTGTCTGTGGGAGAATTTGCACCATCTTGGCCAAAACATAACTATCTCGTGGATGATGAGGGGAGATTTTAATACCGCTGCTTGCCTTAAGGAAAAACAAGGCGGTACCCCTGTTCGACCAAGCCAAACCAGAAAATTTGATGATTTTATTCGTCAAAATGAACTCCTCGATCTGGGTTATACAGGCCAAAACTACACCTGGACCAACTGTCAACAGGGCCCTAGTAGAATTAGGGAGAGAATTGACAAGGCTGTGGCGAATGTGGACTGGCGTCTGATGCACCAGGAAGCTATGGTCCACCACCTCCCACGCACTCATTCTCACCACTACCCTATTCTTGTGGACACTTTTGGTATGCCTCCCCTCCTGATAAACCTTTTAGATTTGAATCTATTTGGCTTCATGACCCCACTTTTTTGATGTTGTTAATTTTGCCTGCGATAATGCTGTGGGCCCATCCACCAGACCGTTGTTGATCTCTGCGATCAGCAAATTCACTTTGGATATTATTGAATGGAACAAAAGTAATTTTTGGAAATATTTAAAAAAAAAAAAAACAAATCTTAGCCAGACTTGATAGGATCCAATGGGCCTTGGATGTTAGGCTCTCACGATTCTTATCCCAACTTGAAAATTATCTTTTAGTCCAATATGATGATATCTTTAAAATCGAGGAGGAATTCTGGGCCCAAAAATCCAGAATTACTTGGCTCAAATTGGGTGATAGAAATAATAAATATTTTCATACTTCTACTATCACTAGAAGAAGACGTAATCAAATCATTAGAATTAAGGATAATCTCAATATCTAGATTGATGATATCCAAGTGGTCCCAACCCTTATTAAAGATCACTTTGAAACGGTCTTTACCTCCTCTTACTCTTCCAACCTAGATGCTGGTTTTGATGGTGAGATCCCCTTTGTCTTGACTCTCAGGACCTTCTTAGTTTAAATGCCCCCATAACTGAGGATGAAATTAAAAATGTTGTTTTCTCTTTCCACCCTCTTACGTCCCTCAGTCCTGATGGACTAAATGCTTTATTTTTTCAAAAATACTGGGATGTGCTGGGAAAATCTGTTTGCAACATGGTTAAGGAGTGTTTTGAGTCTGGATCCAATCCTGAGGAGATAAATAAAAATTATATTGCTTTAATCCCCAAGGTGGACCATCCAAAAACGATTAGTTAATTCAGGCTGATCAGTTTATGTAACATAATTTACAAGATCATTACTAAACTGATCTCTTTAAGAATTCAGCCTGCCCTTAACCAGGGCAGTTTTATCCTTGGTAGAAAAACCATGGATAAAATTGTCATTGTCCAAGAAGCCATTCACTCCCTTATGTGGAACAGAAAAAGGAAAATTCCGTACATTGCCATTAAGATTGACTTGGAGAAAGCCTATGATAAGCTCGAATGGAGTTTTATCCGTAATACTCTGATTAAATTTGGCTTCCCTCCTAACTTGTTCAAGCTTATTATGGCTTGTATTTCCTCCTCATCATATGTCGTGCTGCTCAATGGCCAACCTCTTGAATGGCATTTTACTTCCCGGAGAATTCGCCAGGGTGACCCCATCTCCTCGTATATTTTTCTACTATGTATGGATATGTTTTTTGCTAAAATCACAAAAAATTGTCATACTAAGAACTGGATTCCTTTCCCTATTACTCATGGGGGACCTAAGATTTCTCATCTTTTCTTTGCTGATGATCTGTTTCTTTTTGCGAGAGCATAGTTTCCTAGCTGTCAGATCATTAGTCAGATCCATGAGAATTTCTGTTTGGCTTCTGGCCAAACTATCAATCTGAAAAAATCCAAAGTTTTCTTCTTAGCTAACCTTCACAATCGCCTTGCCAATGGATTAGGGAGAGCTCTAAAAATTCCTCGGGTCACAAATATTGGGAACTATTTGGGTGTTCCCATCATTCAATACAAGATCACTAAGGATCATTTTCAACCCTTTATCGGCAAACTTAACAATAGACTTGCTAGGTGGAAGTCTAGACGTATTAGTAAGGCGGGTCGAGTTACACTTATTAAATCATCTCTGGCCTCTATCCCTATCTATGCTATATATGCAAACTATGGCTTTTCCTACCAGTACTCTCAATGAGATTGATAGAATCTCTAGAAATTTCCTTTGAGGTTCTATTTCGGAAAAGAAGAAACTAAATTTATTGGCTTGGGACAAGGTATGCTTAACCAAGGCGGATGGCAGGCTAAGCATTAAAAAGGCTAAAGAGACAAACCAGGCTTTTTTGGCTAAGATTGGTCAGGGGATTCTTAAGGAAGAAGGAAATCTTTGGGTAAAAGGTCTAAAAAGCAAATAATTTAAATCTACTGACTTTCTTAAATTAGAGGGTAAAACTGTTTCGGGTAGTTTCTTATGGAGAAGTATTTATAAGGCTCTTAATCTCCTCGGCTTGGGTTTGAGATGGAGAATAGGGGATGGTAGAACTATTAACCTCTGATTCGACAATTGGATCAACAATCCCCCCTTGTTTAAAGTCTTTACCTTGAGTTAGATTTGATCCAAAATAAGGACATGACTATCTCTGATTGTATATCAAATGGGAGCTGGAACGTTGAAATCCTCCACCAATTGGTTCCGCCTGAATTGATCACTCGGATTATCAGTATCCCTCTTCCTATTTTTAGCTCCTCTGACAAGTTAATTTGGAACCACACGGCCTCAGGTATTTTCTCTTGTAATTCTACTTATATTTCCCTTATCTATAAGGATAGTGCACTAGTAAGCCCTTCTTGGAATTGGATTTGGCAGGCCCAAGGTACTTTTCGTATGCAATTTTTTTCTTTGGCTTTCTGCCCATCTACACCTTCCCACAAACAAATATCTTAACTTTCTTCCTCTTCAGAGTTCTAGTTAGTGTTGCCAATGTAACTCAATTGAGGAGACGACTATCCACCTTCTTAGGGATTGTCCTTGGACAATTAAAATCTGGGAGAAGTGGATTTTACCGCACTCAAATTTTTTCATTACGGACATTTGGACATGGCTTAAGGACAACACGATGGATACTAGGAAGCACCAGTTTTATAATATTCCTTGAAATTTAATCTTCATGAATGTTATCTGGATTATATGGAAAAATAGAAATGATATTATCTTTAATCACCATGTTACTCCAGATGATGTTCTGCACCAATTGATCGGTAAGCTACGTAATGAATTTATTCAATCTTATAAGACTAACTTTTCTCTAAAATGCAGGGAATGGCAGTACTTTGGATGGCAACCCCCTGAGTCGGGATGGATCAAACTCAGCTGTGATGGCAGCACCAAAGGAAACTCCGGAAGAGCTGGCATGGGTGGGATTTTAGAGATGACACAGGACGATGGATTGCAGGATTCTATGGGAATCTGGGAACCACCAATAACACTGTCGCCGAGTTTTTGGGCAGAGAAGGACTTCGACGAGCTTGGGATCGTGGAATAAGAAAACTGGTGGTGGTGGTGGATGCTAAACTGGTGGTGGACACTTTATCTAAGGATTTAAATCCTTCAGACCCAAATGTTAACCTTATTTCGGATTGTAAGAACTTAATTACTAGATGTGCGTAGGTCTTTATTGTGCATAACTATCGGGAATCGAATGCATGTGCTGATTTCTTGCCTAAGCTTGGAGCCAGCAGCAACGATGGAAAAGTTCTCAATTTAGATACCCCCACCTCCTGCCTTAAGGGATATATTAGTAGCAAATATTGAGAGGAGATGTACCCCTAGACTTGTTTGTAAGATTTAACTTTTAATATTTTATGCAATCTCTTTTACCAAAAAAAAAAAATAGCAAGACTTATAGAAATGTTCCTTCAAGCATAACACGGTGAGGCATATTGAACAAATGTATGAGAAGAAAGATACACAAATCTTTCAATATTTGCTACTACAAATGGTTAGATTAAGAAGCTCAATTCAAAATAAATGTAGTTTATGATTTCAAAAGCAAATTTGCTTGTAGTGAAGGATTTGTTCTATATCTATATGAAGTTACAATGTTTATGACTTGATATCTGAACTGCCCACAAGGTGTGTAGTAATTTCAAATGCACAGCCAGAAAGGAAAACATCATACGCGGATCCTCTGTGGTGTAAATCCCTGTGGTCGTCCTGTGATGTGCACAGGAGGGCAACAACTGTCCAATGAGTTATTAAGCTCCAAACCTTGAATCCAGCTGGATTCAACAAAATTAGAATTAGTTTTCCCGCCCAAGCAAAACCAGAGAGAGAGAGAGAGAGAGAGAGAGATCTGTTGGTTCGTTTGGGAGATCCGCATCCGCTTGAGCCGGGTTGGATATAACACGACAACGCAAATACTAGACGAAGTTACAGGAGGCAACTCGAGCTTCGGGTACGCTGGAAAAAAGGCTACAGTAGAAGGGTTTTCCGATGACAACGCCCACGTTAAAGATGGTCGGACCTGGAGCTTGGACGATGGAAGGAGGACCAATCTTATTTGTGGTTATTCGGCTCTGATGCTGAGGGAAAAGGGGTAATGGAGATAAATAGAAAGAGAAAGAGAGGACAGAGGTGCATTGCAGCAACTGAGTAAGCTACTAGAAGACGAGGACACAGGTGTGGATTCGTGGCTGTGAGAAAGAGAGAGGTTGAGAGAGTTGGCTGTGGTTGTAAAAGCTAGAACAGAGGAAAACGATGAAGGGTGAAGAAGGGGTTTCTGCTGGGTTGGTAGTGTGGAGAAATAGGGGTCCGGTGACGACTTCAGGTGGTTTTGAATTGAGAAGAGATCAGAGGAAGGAGGTACAGTGGCTGTTCAGGTTGTTTTAGTCAGGGTAGAAGATGGTTACGAGTTGACTGAAGGGGAGGTACTGAGGTGTTATGACGGAGAACTGAGTTGAGTTAGTTTCTGTTGCTGTGGGGAAGAAGAGATGCAGAGAGGTTTGTGAAGGATAGTTGATGGAATTTAATGCTGTTCATATGTGATTCTAATGGAGGAAGAGAGTTGGGGAAGCTGGTTGTAGAGACGATTTTTGCAGAATTTGTTTTTCCTTTTTTTTTTTTTACCTCCTTTACCTCTCGAGCCCCTCCTACAAAGGGAGGACTTAATTTCCTTTTGTAGCTATAACTCACTAAACTAAAAGTAAAAAATATAAACTAAAAGTGTTGCCCATAAAAGTAAAAATTAAAAAGTAAAAAATATAAACTAAAAGTGTTGCCCATAAAAGTAATATAAAAGCAATTCTCGGTTTAAGGGTTGGATGCTGTAGTTGAAGCAACATGTTATGATTGATGAATCTCATTTTTTTCACGTGTACATTCTTCAACTCAAGTTTATATAACAAATTTTAGTTCAAATCCCTTTCTCATGGGACATAAAAAGCCAACCTATAATCAATATCTTTTTGCCATGTAGCATAAAAGGTTTATTTAGAACCAATTTCTTTGTTTACCTAAGAAAAATTAAAAAATTGGACGATCATTGATATTTATAAGAGAACCTAATATGCATATACTATTGAGAATTATATAAGTGTATTGATAAGGCTAAAAAAATGTTAGTAGATTAAGAACCTTATATCTTTGTAAAGATAAATCTTAGATGATAAAAAGAAATCAGTAAAAGAAAATGAAATAATGACCCGATAAAAAAATAAAAATAAAAGAGAACAAACAAAACGAAAAGTGATAGATTTAAGATCAAACACCAACATGAAATTTTTTTGAAAAATAAGAAAATGATATAAATATTCGGAAATGAATATTTTTTTTTGGGTACTATTCGAAAATGAAGACTTACCCATCATATCTTCTGAGTCAAAAGAGGAGACGATCAATACTCACAGATAAAGATTCCTGTAAATCAAATAACCTCTTTAAAATCCTTAAAGGAAAGGATTGAGGTGGGAAAGATTCTAAGAGCCCAGGGTTATGTGAAAAGAAAAAAGAAAAGAAACTAACCATACATTGATTTTTCTGAGGAGATCATAGTCAGTCATGCAGTAGTCTATAATAATTAGAGATTAACTTCCATTTTCTGTAAAGAAAACAAATAATAAACATAATATTCAAGATCAAACCATAAACCCCAAAAAGGAAAATATTGAAATTCAAAGAAATTTAGAGACAAAATCATACTTGATTATGTTTTGGAGAAAAAGAATGTGGCTTTGGGATTCCTTGCTCATCTTCTAGCAAACCCAGTAACTCCATAGCGTTACTACCAGAATCGACTGTAGTAACTGCATAAAAAAAGAAGAAGAGAAACCCAGAAAAACCAACAGTCAAAATCAAGTAAACTCAAAACAAAAATACAAAACCATCAAGATACCTTGATAGGATGAAGTTTTAGGACCCTCTCAATCAACTGGTAGAACATGAAATTGGGCTTTTGCGGCCGTACCCATTATGGTGGAGATATTCCATTATCAAACAAAAATAGAGAAGAAGAATAGATGAGCTAATAGAAGAGGAAACAGGAACATAATTGAAATTTATAAATTTCTAGCAAACCTGCAAAAACCAAAAACAAAATAAAGAGGAAGAAGGGATATCTGCAAAAACATAAAAAATAAATCGGAAAACAAAATATGAGAGAGAGGTAAGGAGAGAGGCGGGAGAGAGAGAGAGAGAGAGAGGGGAGGGGGGTGTCCTGAAATCACCGTTGATGATGGGAGATCTTGGCAGCAAGATCATGTGTTTTGTGCGACTGATCTTGCATCCGAGATTTGATTGGAGAGCTCTGACGGTCGGACCAAATCTTCGCAGGAGAGCATGATGAATTGAGAAGAGGAGATGGTGACAGTTGAAGAAGAAGAAAAAGAAAAGAAGAAATAAATGAAAAGGAGAGGGAGAGATGATTACTGAATAGATGTGTTGGAAGGGGTGATTCCGCCGTCGAATGGTCGTTGCCGCTACCGGATTTCAATCACCCTTGGCTAAGAAGACTCGACCATTAAAACCAACCAAAAAAATCAAAGAGACCTAGTGCAGCCGAGGTCTCTGATTTGGCTGAATCCAAATCAAGATCTCAATGAGTGCTTGGATTAAAATATTCTACAAATTGAAATATGGGGAAAGCCTTGAGAGGCCTTTTGATTGATTTGATTGAAGTAAAAGAATATGACACTTGAGATATAAGTAAAAGAATTTTTTTTTATAAAAATTGAAAATTAACGAAATTAAAATATGGGGAAAGCCTTGAGAAGCTTTTTGATTGATTTGAGTAAAGTAAAAGAATGTGAGACTTGAGAAAGAAGTAAAATAAAAAAAAATTATAAAAAATGAAAATTTTTACAAATTGAAATATGGGGAAAGACTTGAGAGGCGTTTTGATTGATTGAAGTTGTCACGAACTAAACCAGAAAATCCCAATTTTGAGATTCTAAGCTTAATTCGTAACTCTCACCCCACATATCTATGGGAGTGGCAAACAGTAATCAAAATATAAGCGGAAGCAATTAACTATTCTAGTAAGATATAAGTAATTGAAATAAAAATCAAATCTTTTGCAAGACTAATAAAAGAAAGGCTAGTTCTAATACAACTCTACAGCTAAATCCATGTCATCTATACCCATTCCTAGGCTCTCTCTTTGTGACCAAGCTCCAAGACCTGAAAATATAAATCCACAAACATAAGCTGGAAAGCTCGAATGAGTAGTCCTTCAATGCAAGGTATTTACTCATGTCCCAACATTATGAGAAAATTGTAAATAATATAATCCTAATGTGATAAAGATATCATATGTGCATACTGTGGGGAATAATAAAGAACAGAGATCACCCAATGTATTATTCTCTCCCAACCTTTTATGGTATTCCATCCTGGGTCCATATCATAGTATCTGCATGCCTAATTTTATATGAAAGTTAGATCAAGTGTTTAATACACTCGATGCTCAAAATAATATCAACAGAGAATATGCAATGCAAATGCTAGGGGGTGCTGTATGGTATGTAAAATATAGTAAGTTCCCATATGATCTCAATCCAACTATCCAGGATGTCCCACCAGTGTGATTTCATCCTCGTATTTATGGCTACAGGGTAGGATTATTCTATGTGTACAACATAGTTTTATGGGTTTTCAACTAAGGATGTACAATCCCCCCACTTATTTCTGATCATGGGCAATACACCGAGGTTTTCACCAGTTTGAGTAGGACCTCAGGGAATCATACATATTTACTTCAAACAGAAAGGAAAATCATGATTCACTATTTTTTCAAGGTTTCATTAATGTGAACTATCCCTGGGAATCATCTTACCACAAGTCTTAGCTTGGGCGAAAACATCTCACCACAAGTCTGTGAGGCATACCAACACAAGGGCTCTCTCTTAGCTTGGGTGGAAATAACATAGTCCACGTATAGGACAACAATGGTTAAATAAGTCAATTCTTCTCATCTGACAAACTAAACCCACAGGTATTACATGGGTCATTAGACTGAGCAATTAAATCAGGATAGTCCATATGCAGCTCATCATATTCAAGTCCTTTAATTAGTGCAACACACAATGATTCACAATCATAGCTTCAATTCAGCAAACGCATGGGCACAGTCCCATGATTCTACACTACAATGCATAATAATGCACGCTAAGCACAAACTAATCATCTAAACGTGAGAACATGATATAATTAGTGTGGTAAGATATGTACACACCAACATAAGAGATTACTAGAATTAACAAAGCAAGGGCATGAAGACACTGGGGACACCAATTCACTCACATATAGAGGTAAACATCACATAGTAACACATGAATCAATATTTATACCTAAACATGCACAAATCAAGGGGAATGGTCTAATGATGGGTTTGGGGGCTGTTTACATAAGTTTCCTGAGAAATTCATACTATTAAGCTAACTTAAGCTGGCTATAACTTAGGTTTGAAGGGTCATATTTTGTTGGACCAATCCACTAACTCCAAAGGTGTGCAAACAACTAGGTTAGGGGTATCACAAGTGTTCAAGGTCAAAAACCAAACAGAAGACCGGAATTGGGTCTCAGTGAGGTGCTCGGCGAACCGGGATCGGTTCGGTGAGGTCCTTCGGCAAATTGCTTGGGTGCACCAAAATGTCTCGACGACGCTACCAGTAACTGAAATTGGTCTCTGTCTTTCGGCGAGCCAAAGAGATCGCCGACGCTCGGCAGAGTGTTTCAGTGTGCCAAGAGGGTCTCGGCAACATTTCCAGAACACCAAGAAATATCACTGAGTTTTCGGCGGGGTTCTTCGGCGAGCCGAGGGAGGTCGCCGAAGCTCAGGATCAGGCAAATCTGGGGTGTTTCTAGGTGAAATTTCACCCAGAGCTTGCTAATCTCCTAAGGAAGCGTCGAATATGGTTTTCTTGGCCAAGGGTTTAGTCTAAAAAGCATCTACTGATTTCTCCCCAAATTCAAAACCCTAGAAATATAGATTCCAACAAATTGGTTTGTATAGGTCGTCTACAAGGGATGGGTTCTCAATAGCATGGGATTTGATCCCTAAATCATGAAATCCATCTACCAAGTCCATGGGGGAAGGAAGAACACAATCAAACATGATCTTCCCCCATGATCACAACATTGAAACATGAATAAATACAAGAGAATTGAAGAGATACTCAACTTGGGCGTGTCGGTTGTCTCGAGGTTGCTCCATGGCTGCTTCTCCTTGCATCTGGGAACATCTGAGGTTCTCCTCTTCTTCTCCATGAGCTCCGCATGAATCGTGAGATGAGAAATGAGGGTTTTGGAACCTAAGTGTTCTATTTATAGGTCAAGGGCAAGGTTGTAAATTAAAATAGCCACAGGGGCAAAACTGGGTTTCTAGCTCTATCATTTCCAACTAACCACCTAATTAATTTCTGATTGTGTAATTATGTTTAGGGGTCTCAAATGAATCTTCTAAGTTGTCTAAACCAATTATGATCTTGCTAATTGATTTTAGTTCCTATTTAACTGCTAAGTCCAGTTATCTGACCCGTACTGCTTCATAAGTCTATCTGGCTTACCAGGTTAGTTTTTGATGACTTAAGTGTTTCTAACATATTTTATTTGAATAAGGATTTTATGAACAATAATCCTAGTTTATTAGTGAAATTAAATGACTAAATTACCATTTTACCCTAAGGTCTCAAGTTATAGTTTTTTGAATTATTCAGGCAATTACAAAAGTAAAAGAATATGAGACTTGAGAAAGAAATAAAAGAAAAAAAATGATGAGGAATTGTTTTTAAAAAACAGATCTTGCTTGGCGTACCTTAAAATCGTGGGTCCCACATCACGCCCATAGTTTAAAGACTCCAATTCAGGCAATTACAAAAGTAAAAGAATATGAGACTTGAGAAAGAAATAAAAGAAAAAAAATGATAAGGAATTGTTTTTAAAAAACAGATCTTGCTTGGTGTACCTTAAAATCGTGGGTCCCACATCACGCCCATAGTTTAAAGACTCGGTTTCGGATCAGGGATCGTCCCGGTCCGATCCTGAGTTGGATCGCCGATCCAACTCTGGATCGGATGATCCAAACGATCTCAAGAAAAAAAAACAATTTCAATAACTTAAGGGGTCAAAATGTAATTTTTCCAACTTCTTTCTTATCCCAAATCTTTTTTATCTTCCAAATCATCTCTAAAAGGTTTTCAATCAACGAGAAGCCATGAGAAAAGGAAAAAGACGCCGATTCGAAGAAGAAAAAGAAGAAGAGCTGAAAAGAAGAGGCCGATCCGAAGAAGAAAAAGGAGAAGAGCTGAAGAAGCAGAAGAAGAAGCTACTGCTGACTACTGTAAGTCCCTCTCTCCCTCCCTCTTTCTTTCTCTCTAAGACTTCTCTCCCAAGTCCCAAGTGCTGCCGTGTAGAGCAAGGAAGCAGAGGTCAAGGTTGCACGACAAAAGCTTTCCAAGATGGAGAAGGAGTTGGACGAGGCAACATGAAGCTTCGGGAGACCGAGAACCATCGAATTCTCTTGAAGTTTGAAAACAATCTCTGAATCTGAAAATCTCAGTCCCCCCCCCCTCTCTCTCTCTCTCTCTCTCTCTC
>JAUPMG010274253.1:0-19026 GCA_031762675.1 Pachysandra terminalis | reverse complement strand
TAGTTGATGATTATTATTATATCTAGCATAATATTTTTTTTATAATATATTAATAAATAATATAAGATATAAGAATATAGATGTATAATTTCGTAAACAAACCAAGCCGAGCTTTAATCAGGTCGAGCCTACCCAAGCTCAGCTCAAGCTCATTAAGTTAATGAGCTTTTTATTGACAATCCTATAAATAGGTATAAGGCTAATTTTAATGAGCTTTTTATTGAAAGTGGAATGTCCAATGAGCCTGAAGATGTAAAGTCACTTGGACCTTGTCGTTCTGAATACATATTTTTGCTTGGGACGCTTTGATTGCTCTCCAACTTCAGATAGTAATCTTCTTTTTCTGCTACCACTATGTGTTAAGCTTCCAATTCCATGGGACATTCCACTTTCGATGTGTGAGCTTCTTTGCTTGATGCCCAGAGTCGGAGTTGCAAAATTGTGTAAAGTGTTTATGGAGTAAGTTCCGGCAGTTCGGTGGTACCTCTTACTTGGATGAGTAGATTTGGGTTTCTCCAGCCCACTAGGCTCGGTGTAATGAACTAAAGAAACCTGACGTGAAATCTTTCCAACTGCAACAACAAAAAAACGATACAACAACAATGAATAGCAGTTTGTTCCAGAATTGCCTTTTAGATTGTTAGAAAATATCCAAGATCAGGTATCCAAAAGAAAAGGAAAAACAAATACAGACAGATTGATGCTATTTATGCAATCTGTGAAGTCTATATGTAACAATGGAATAAAATTAGTTGAAACTCTGAACTGGTAAGAAGTCAATGTGCATTTGGTAATGAGCACTGCAAATTCAATGTCCGATACAAGGCGTCTTAATACTTTTCCCTACTAATAAGGCTCATGGTTCATTCACCTAGACCCTGCTCGTCAATCAAAAGCATTTAACTGCTTGGTTCTCTCTCTTCAGCCTTGAATGACGGCTCATTCAATAGAAGTTGCTTGAGCAATATTACCAAAGCCATACGTGAGACATACAATGTTAAATTGAGATTCTTTTTTTGCATTGCCAGCTTTCTAATCTATGTAATTATAAATACTATTATTCCTACCCAACAAATTATGTTATTTGATAAATTCTTCAAAACTACATAGTACCTAATGTTCCACGCCACCTCACACTCCACAACAAATGGCCAATATACAACCTTCTAGGTACCTTTTCGCTAGCACAAAGAGAACTCAAAGGTAAATTCCAAAATAGATGTACTACCTTCATGTCATATACCAAAGCTAATTCTGCTTGTTCCAGTCCTCGTGGTAAGAAGATATCATGCCAAGTATAAGATTCATGAAACTATACCTGAATGGCCTTCCATCAAAAAGTAACAAAAAACCTCTTACGAATGAAATACATTAGAACTTCCTACTAACAAATCTTTTCCTGAGAAATATTTCTAGGATGTTTAGACACTGTTGTCAAAATTGTACAAGTCATGCTTTACTCGTACGATTCAAATAGAATCGTCAACCAGACGAGTTAAATCACCTAGTAGACTAGTTTTTGGGTCAACTAATACGAGTCATAGTTAACTCGTACGAGTAAATCGTGAATCGTGATCGTTTTGCGATTTAGTCAATTCAGTTCTATTCGATAAAAACACTGTCGAACATGAAATTTTGTTTCCTTCATGTTATCCTATTTTAAGTAATATATAATAAGAACATACAAGTAGTTTCTAAGAATTAAAGTGGATTTATCCAAGGAAGGCAAATTATGGATAGTATATTAGTTGCTAATGAATACATTGAAGAGAAAATCAGATTAAAGGAATCGGGGCTGGTGCTTAAAGTTGACTTGGAGAAAGCCTATGATCAAGTGGAATGGGGGTTCGTGGAGTCAGTTCTTAGATGGAAGGATTTTTCAGAAAAATGGTGTAGCTAAGTGAGAGGGTGTGTTAGTAAAGTTCAGTTCTCGTTCTGTCTTAATGGGGGGATTTTAGGCCTAGTTCCCTCTTCTAGGGGTTTAGGGCAGGGGGACCCACAATCTCCTTTCTTATTCACCCTTGTGAGTGATGTATTGAGTTGTTTTTTTTGCTAGGGCATGAAAGCTAGGAAAGGTTCAAGGTCTTAAGTTAGGTAAGTATAGGATTGTTGTGTCTCATTTGCAGTTCGCTGATGATACCATCATATTCTTGGAGGCTACAAAGGAAAACCTTTTTTGGACTAAATGTATTCTCAGGTTTTTTGAAATGTTCTCAGGGCTCAAAGTTAACTTGGAAAAGAGTAGCCTAAATGGCATTAATGTGGAGGAGAGTTTCAGTCAGGAGTGTGCTAGATTCATGGGATGTGGAAGGGGAGAGTGGCCAATGAAATATTTGGGGTTAGCAGTGAATGGGAATCATAGATGATCACAATTTTGGAACCCAGTTGTGGACAAGATGGAAAAAAGATTGGCCACTTGGAAGAGAAATTATCTTTCACTATGAGGTCGTATTACCTTGATACAATCGTCACTAGGCAAACTTCCAACGTACTTTATGTCTCTTTTCAAGATGCCAATATCAATCAGTAATAGGATTGGGAAATTGCAAAGGGATTTCCTTTGGGAAGGGGGAGAACTGAAAAAATATCACTTAGTGAAATGGGCGGATGTGTGTAAAGGTAGAGATAGGAGGAGGGGGGGGGGTCAATCTGGGTAAACTTCAAATCAGAAACCATGCTTTTTTGGGAAAGTGGCTTTGGAGATCCAGTGTGGATAGGGAGGGCTTATGGAGAACCATTATTGCTAGCAAGTACGGAATTCATGCTAACGGATGGGATATTAACCATGTGGTGAGAATCAAATCGGCTAGCCCATGGCATGCTATTTCTGATTTATTCCATAATTTCTATAAGTATGTGAGATTTTCTGTTGGGAGAAATTCTGTGCGTTTTTGGTCCGATTTGTGGTGGGGGGACTCCACTTTTGTTTCTTGTTTCCCCAGAACCTTCTCTGTTTGTACCTGTAAGGATTCCCTAGTGTCTGAGACTCTTAGTTGGTCTAGCTCCGACCTTTCTTGGAACCTCTCCTTTAGAAGGGACCCTAGGTCGGCTGAATTAGAAGAATTGGCTGCCTTGTTTGAGCTCCTCAAAAACATTGTCATTGTTGATGATTATTATTATTCTAGAGTCTGATGCATTGAGCTGAGTGGGGTGTTTGCTTCTAAATCGTACACACAGTCCTTGATGCTGATCGATCCCCCCTCCCCCTTCCTTTCTCTCCCTCTTTGCTCTTGGGAACTAGGGTCCCCCTCAAAGTCAAAGCGTTTGTTTAGATTGTGCTTCATTATCGTATTAACACTGCAGATTTCCTTCAAAAGAGGAGGCCGTTCATGGCATTGTCTCCATAGGTTTGCCCTATATGCATGAACTCTAGGGAGTTGGTGGACCACTTATTTATTGGATGTGAGTTTGGTGCTCAGGTATGGGAGTTCCTTATTTCTTCTATCGGAGTTGATTGGGTTGGTCCTTGTACGGTGCGAAACATGTTGAACCAGTGGGTTTTCCCGTTGCTTGGAAAGCGTGGACAAATTATGTACAGAGTTGTTTTTTTGTTTTTTTTTTCCTGTACTATGGGGGATTTGGGGCGAAAGAAACAGAAGAATATTTGATGGGAAGAGCAAGAGTGTAGTTGCAACCTTTGATTCCATTTTGAGTATGGCTGCATCATGCGTGTGTATTCTATCCGAGTTTAGAGATGTGTCGTGGGCAAATATTTTGAGGTGTTGGGATTTTGTGGCCTATCTATAGACTTTTGGGGTGTTCTTGGACTTTCTGGTTCCCTATCTCGGGTAACCTTTTGTGTCCTTGTGTCTTTGTTTTTGTTTCTTTACTTCTTTTTTCTTGTTGTATCTCCCATGTGTAATCTTTTTATGATGTTATAATGAAACTTGTTGCGTTATTGATAAAAACAAATAACAATATGTATATAAATTAGTGTCCTAACGAGAATTAAACTCTTTTTTGGAAACCAAAAAAATATATGCTCAGAAACCTACGGACCCCCTGTTTCTGCAAGAAATGAAGATTTCTTAAAATTTCATAAGTTTTTCCTATTTTAAATGATATATAGTAGTAAAATAACCAAAAAATGTCTAAACTAGTGACCTAACAAGAATCTGACTTTTTTTTGGAAGCTAAAAAGAGTATCCTACAATCCTATGGAGCCCCTGTTTCTGCCCAACATGTAAATCTCTTAATTTTTATTTTTATTTTTAACCTATTTTAAATAGTATACAATTTAAAAAAACATTATATATATATATGTAAAGAAGTATCCTATTACCAACATAACTTTACAATTTAAACTATAAAGCATATTGGTAGGAAATAAAAGGGATTCGTATGCTTCCCGACATGTAAAGCTCTTAAAAAAATTTATTTTTAACCTATTTTAAATAATATACAATATTAAATTATCAATATCTACATGTAAACTAGTATCCTAATACAAATATAACTCTACAATTTAAACTGTAAAGCAGGGGAAGAATGGATTGAGACATCTGAAGGTATAATTGGTACTTTATCAAAATTTTATTCTATGTTGTATAGAAGATGTTTAACTTTAAGTTGAAAAGGAGTAAGGGGTGTTTGGGTGTCAGGAAAGAGAGTGGCTTGAGAGAGAATTTGAGGAGGTAAAGGAAGCTGTTTGGGAGTTGGTAGGAGACAAAGCCTCGGGGCCAGATGGGTTCACAATTAGCCTTTACCAAAGTAATTGGGAGGTGGTCGGGTATGATGTCATGAAGGTGTTCAATGAATTCTTTAGGAGTGGGATTGTTCACAAGGCTACTAATGCAAATTTTCTGGTGTTGATCGCCAAGAAACCCGAGGATGAGGAGATCAAGGACTTTCGTTCCATTAGAATGAGGGATGTGATGTCGGTCCTGGTGTCACAGCAACATAGCGCTTTTGTTAAGGGGAGGCAGATATCTAATAGTATCTTGGTGACTATGGAATGTTGAGGAGAGATATAGATTAGGGGCACCTGGTTTAGTCATTAAGGTGGACATGGAGAAAGCATATGATAGGGTCGAATGATTTTAGACCAAATTTTAGAGTGGAAGGGTTTTGGTGAGAGATGGAGTAGATGGATTGCAGGGTGTCTTAGGAATGTGGGTTTCTCCTTCTTGCTAAACGGTTCAGTTCATGGTTTTATATTATCTTCTAGGGGCCATAGGCAAAGGAGCAGGGGGGGGGGGGGTCTCTGTCCCCGTTTTTGTTTACTTTAGTGGGGGATGTCTTCAATGGTTTATGGGGGTAGCCAAGCAAAGGGGTTACTTTAGGGGTTTTCGGGTGGGTTAGGATGATGTTGGGGTTCCCCACCTCCAGTTTGCGGATGGCACGATTAATTTTAATGGATTCTGGGGTGTCCCAGGTTAGAGGGGTCAAAAGTGTTTTAAGATGCTACGAGATGGTTTCAGGGATGAAGGTCAATCTAGAGAAGATGACTATCTTCGGGATCCATGTGGGGGGAGAGGTGTTGGCAGAGTGTGCAATGGTTTTTGGGTGCGATCTAGGTGTTTGGTCTATGTCATATTTGGGGTTGCCTTTAGGGGGCAATCCAAAATCTTTGGTCTTTTGGGATCCAGTTATAGAAAGGATAGGGAAGAGTTTGGCCACTTGGAATAGGAATTATTTGTCTTTGGGTAGGTAGAATCACTCTTATTCAGGCCTCCTTGGCTAACTTCCCGGTATATTACATGTCGGTTTTCAGGATGCCTATAGCAGTGGCCTCTCATATCGAGAAGTTGCATCACAAGTTTTTGTGGGAGGGAAATGACGGTAAAAAAGACCATTTAGTCAAATGGAATCATGTGTAAGGAGAGGGAGGGCAGTTTAAACCTGGGTAATATTGTGGCCAGAAACTCTTTGGCCAAATAGCTATGGCGTTCAACAATGAGAGGGAACATATATGGTGCAAGGTAATTATTAGCAAGTATGGCATTCAACCAAACGGTAGAGACATGAGTCTGAACACAAGGATCTATGAGGCTAGCCTGTGGATGTATGTTGTTGCTCTAGCTCCTTTATTCTTGTCTATGGTTCGGTGGTCAGTTGGGGATGGCGCTTCTGTGATTTTTTGGTTGGCTCTGTGGGTTGGGGATGTACCCCTTTGTATACGTTTTCCGAGGATCTTCAAGGTTGCACTTGTGTAGTCTTCTCTAGTCAGTGATATTCTCTCTTGGTCTGAGTCGGGCTTAGTTTGGAACCTCCCTCTTCGTAGAAATGTTAAGGAGGCGGAGTGTGCTGAGTTAAGTTCCCTTTTCGTGGCCGTTGAGGAGGTTTTTGTGAGTTCTGAGTGGGCGTATCGGAGGATCTGTACTTCGGATCCCACCGGTGTCTTCTCGTGTTGGTCCTTTTTCAGCTAGTTTCGTTCGGATCGTACTGGGCCACCTGCTTCTTTCTCTGTCTAGTCTTTGTGGTCCCCCCCCCCTCCTAGAGTCAAAGGATTCACATGGATTGCATTACTATATCGGATCAACACAGCGGACGTGCTCCAAAGAAGGAGGTGTATGGCCATTTCTCCTTACATGTGTTTTCTGTGCAGAGTGGGGGAGGAGACCTCGGATCATCTGTTTATTCATTGTTCCATGGCTTCAGAGATTTGGTGTTTTCGCCTTCACATCATTAGGAGAGTTTGGTTGATGCCGAAGGGAATATGTCAGTTGTTAGATCAGTGGAGGTTTCCAAGTATTGCTGATAGGGGGAGGATGTTTTTTTTTGCATGGTGTTCCAGGCTGTTCTTTGGCATATTTGGAGAGAGCGGAACTAGAGGATTTTTCTGGATATTTTGTCATCGACTGCGAGTGTGATTAAGGAGATTACGGCCTCTGTGGCATCTTGTGCTTCGGTTAAGGGTCAGTTCGCTGGCCTCTCCATAAAAAACAAGAAATTTTGGTTGGAATAACCTTATGCCAGCACCACTTTGTCCAAGATAAACCCACATAAGAAATTCTGAATAGCTTTCCATGCCAAATTAGAGTTAAAATTCCCAGACTTAGAAGGTTTCCAAATCAACCTGTTTGGTCTTTAAGTGATGAACAAATTAGTAGAAAGAAGTCGATCTGCAGCTTCAGGGAAAAGAAGAGTTCTGATCAGCTGAATAATCCAGTCACCTTCCTCATCCATCATATTAGTAAGTTTAACATCCGAACTAATAAGATTATTATCTGCCGCATAAAAGACTAAAGGAATAGGATATAACCAGTGATCAAACCAAAAAGATATCTCCCCCTTACCAACATGCCAAAACGACTTATCAAGGACAAAATCCTTAACCGATAAAATGCACTTCCAAATAGCGGAAGAATTAGTATAATTATGATCACCAGCTAAACTCTTACCCTTAAGGTACTTAGAATTAAGGAGCTGCGCACACGAGCTTTTATTCAAGTGAGTATTCCAAGTGATTTTCGAGTGAAGACTGAACATTACATCTTTCATTGACTGAAAACCAAGACGACCATCATCTCGAGCTTTAGCTAATCTTTCATTACATCTTTGTTTTTCCTTTTCATCTCTATATATATTTATGAGTTATAAAAAAAAAAGTGCATATTAAATTTGTTAGATTCTCAAGTGGAATTTGTCTCTAGCATCATAAACGAAGAACTCTTTTCAAGAATCAGTAAACCCTTTTTTCTTTATCTTATTTTGTTGTTTTACTGTGATTTGCTCTTAATTTTTAATCATGGTGAGACAAGTTGACGTCACATGGGAGCATTGTGTTTCGATGAAAGAAAACAATAAGCAACATGTATGGTGCAATTATTATGGAAAAGAATTTTGGGGTGGTGCTTGGTGTATGAAACACCACTTAGCACAAACTCGTAAGGATGTTTCAGCATATACTCAAAATCTAGAGCATGTATGTGAATTATTTGTAAGCTGTTGAGTGGTTTAAAAGATAAGGATGAAGATTATGTATTCGAAGTAGAAAACCCGAATGATAAAGGAAAAAAGAAAGTTGAATATAATGGAGGAATATGTTTCGGTAACTAAAAAGCAATAAACATTGAATCATGTCTGGAAGAAAGAAGATAGGGAGAAAGTATGTATGGAGATTTTCAGATTTTTTTTATGCCAATGCTTTATCTTTTAATCTTGTGAAAAGTCTTTTTTTTTTTGCAAAATGTTAGAAGTTGTGATTATATTTGGCCCAAGCTTAAAGCCCTTAAGTTATCATGAAATTCAGACTATCTTTTTAAAGGAGGTCGATAAGTGAAAGAACTAATGAATGATTATAAGTTGGAGTGGAAAAAAAACAGGATGTACTATAGTGTTAGATGGAAAGCATCGGCCCAATACCAATTTCCTTGTTAACAGTCCAAAAGGGACTGTGTTCTTGAAATCTGTTGATACATCTTACATTTGCAAAAATGCAGAAAACTTGTTTCAACTACTTGATGTCGTGGAAGAGGTGGGGGAGGACAACGTAGTGACTAATAGTGCATCTACATATGTGAAAGTTCAAGTGCTTTTAATTGAGAAGAGAATTTTTTTTTATTGGTCTCCATGTGCAACACATTATATTGATAATATGTTAGAAGATGTTGGGAGAGTACCTGTCCATGCTGATACTTTGTTAAAAGCCAGGGAGATGATTGTTTATCTCTACAAACATTCTTGGGTGTTAAATCTTATGAGAAATCATGCACCAAGTTAAGATTTGATAAGGCCGCAACACGTTTTGATACAAATTTTCTAATTTTGAAGAGCATGATTGAGAAAAAATCTGAGTTAAGGAGAATGTTTACCTCACCTGAATGGGAAAAAAACACATGCAAAGAAGGATGAAGGTATTAGAATTTCTAACACTGCTTTGGGTGATTCTAATTTTTGGAATAAAGTCAAGTATTGTATTAAATGTGCATCCTCTTTGGTGAAGGTCTTACGCTTGGTAGATGGGGATGAAAAATCTGCTATGGGATATATATATATGTCCCGAATTGTAAAGGTTAGCAATTCGGATTTTGAGCCTTACTTGCAGTGCTACAGGTTGTGAACGCAATTGGAGCACGTTTGACCAAATAAAATTGAATTATTTTATGTGATTATATCAAATATTACCTTATCCTTTAGATATGAAAATATATATCTAAGGTAAAAGTAGATTTATGTATTTAACTTGAATAACTTTTTATGTAGGTGCATTCAAAAAGAAGAAATTGATTAGAACAACGAGTGAATGCACTTGCTTATGTCAAGTACAATCTTCAACTTGAAGAACGCTACAATAAGAGGGATGAAACTAAATGCTTATGTCAAGTGCAATCTTCAACTTGAAGAACGCTACAATAAGAGGGATGAAACTAAATGCCTAGATCCTATATGTTTGTCTGATATGGAATCATATGATGAATGGATCACAGAGATGGAAGATCCAGTCTTACCTCAGGATATATCATGGTTAAACATAGAAGAATGTTTTGTGGTTAAGGAGGGAAATACTAGTCGTCCAAAACGACAACGTAAGTAACTTCGTTAGTTGGTATAATTAGGCTAATTATTAGTTAGCTAATTGATTGAATATTTTAAATAGATAATAATTATGTTTTACTCTCTCATTACAGGACCAAGAAATCTCACTTTGAAGGGCAAAGAAAAGGTTCAAGAGGAGGAAGAAGATGAGTTGGTGACATTGTTAGAATATGATAATGAAGGAATTCAAGAAGATATTGAATTGAGTGATGAGGAAAATGAAGATCTTTGAAACTTAAAATTTATTTAGTTTTGGATTTAAGCAAGTGAATAGTTAGTTGTTTTAGGCTTTAATGACGTGGAGGGTAAAGAATGTTTTGAACTTTCGTAGTTGTTCTATGAAGATACTCTACCAGTCTTTTCTTCTTTTATTTATAAAGTGAATGATATCACAACATAGTTGTTCATGATAGTAACTGCAATTGCTCGAGCATTGGTCTTATTAGTCAAATTAGTTGAATAAATATATTGATTGATCCAAAATTTGTTTACTAATATTATGATCTTATAACTTGTCAATATTTTCAATTTTATATTAAATTTCCCATGATTCTGACGGGAGTTGAACCCGTAACCTTTGGCTTATAAGACAAATGCTCTACCTAATTGAGCTACGGGATCTAACATATCAAAATCTATTAGTTATTACTAATTTTCTATTGAATTAGTTATGTAGAATTCATTATTTTAATTTTTAGAATTATTTATATATATTTCCTAATTTTTTATGACTATTTAAAAAAACCGCTTTTTTTTTTGGTACAATACGGATTTATATTAACTTAGCTAAGTAGTTGAGCAGAACTTAAAAAAAAATAGAAATGTGTTGTATAAGTAAATTGATTTGATCTTTACCCGAGCAATACCATAGAAATGTGTGGGTATGGAGTTTTGTTCAGTACCTGAGCTGTGTTGTAATAAGTAACTGAGCGGATATTGACTAGAGCTATGTTGTAATCAGTAACTCAACTGAGTTGCATTCCAACAAATGGTTCATACTGCATTATTGAGCAATTTATGTCTAAACAAGGTTGTCAAATCGTGACTCGAATTGAAAATCGGAAAGGGTCCCTTTGAATCGAATCGGAATTTTGAATCGTAAGAGTCAAAGCGATTTTTTTAAAAATTCATAAAAAATTAGGAAATATATATATAATCATTCTAGAAAATTAAAATAGTGAATTCTAGATAAATAATTCAATATAAAATTAATAATAACTAATAGATTTTGATATGCTAGATCCCGTAGCTCAATTAGGTAGAGCATTTGTCTTATAAGCCAAAGGGTACGGGTTCAATTCCCGTTGGAATCATGGGAAATTTAATATAAAATTGAAAATATTGACAAGTTATTAGATCATAATATTAGTAACCAAATTTTGGACCAATCCATATATTTTATTCAACTAATTTGACTAATAAGACCAATGCTCGAGCAATTGCAGTTACTATCATGAACAACTTTATTATGATATCATTCACTTCATAAATATATGAAGAAAAAACTAGTAGAGTATCTTCATAAAGCAACTACGAAAGTTCAAAACATTCTTTACTCTCCACATCACTAAAGCCTAAAACAACTAGCAAAATGTTCACTTGCCTAAATCCAAAATTAAATAAATTTTAAGATTTAAAGAACTTCATTTTCTAATCACTCAATTCAATATCTTCTTGAATTTCTTCCTTATCAAATTCTAACAATGTCCCCAACTCATCTTTTTCCTCCTCTTGAACCATTTCTTTGCCTTTCAAAGTGAGATTTCTTGGTCCTGTAATGAGAGAGTAAAACATAATTATTATCTATTTATTCTATTAAATCAAGTAGCTAACTAATAATTATCCTAATTATACCGACTAACAGAGTTACTTACGTCATCGTTTTGGACAACTAGTATTTCCCTCCTCAACCACAAAACATTCTTCTATGTTCAACCACGATATATCTTGAGGTAAGATTGGATCTTCCATCTCCGTGATCCATTCATCATTTGAATCCATATCAGACAAACATATCGGATCTAGGCCTTTAGTTTCATCCTTCTTATTGTGGCGTTCTTCAAGTTGAAGATTGTACTTGACATAAACAAGTGCATTCACTCGTTGTTCTAATCGATTTCTTCTTTTTGAATGCACCTACATAAAAAGTTATTCAAGTTAAATACCTAAATCTATTTTTACCTTAGATATAGTATAATCACATAAAATAATCTAATATTACCTGATCAAATGCGCTCCAATTACGTTCACAATCTGTAGCACTGCAGGTAAGGCTCAAAATCCCAATTGCTAACCTTTACCATTCAGGACATAAATATTCCGTAGTAGATTTTTCATCCCCATCTACTAAGCGTAAGACCTTCACTAAAGAGGATACACATTTAATACCATACTTGGCTTGATTCCAAAAATTAGAATCACCCAAAGCAGCGTTAGAAATTCTAATACCTTAATTTTTCTTTGCCTATGTGCTTTTTTCCCATTAAGGTGAGGTAAACATTCTCCTTAACTCAGATTTTTTCTCAATCTTGCTCTTCAAAGTTAGAAAAATTGTATCAAAATGTGTTACAGCCGGCCTTGTCAAATCTCATCTTATTGCATGCTTTCTCATAAGATTTAACACCCAAGAATGTTTTTAGAGAAAAAATCATCTCCCTAGCTTTTAACAAAGTATCATCATGGACATGTATTCTCTCGATATCTTCTAACATATTATAAATACAATGTGCTGCACATGGAGACCAATATAATTTTTTCCTCTCTTTCATTAAAAGCTCTCCAGCTTTCACATATGCAGATGCACTATCAGTTGCTACTTGAACTACGTTTTCCTCCCCCACCTCTTCCACAACATCATAAAGTAGTTGAAACAAGTTTTCTGCATTTTTGCAAATGTCAGATGTATCAACAGATTTCATGAACACAGACCCTTTTGGATTGTTAACAAGGAAATTGGTAATGAACCGATGCTTTCCATCCGTCCATCCATCTGACATTATAGTATGTCATGTTTTTTCCACTCCAACGTATAAACATCAACATGTCGATGACATGCTTTTGAAAAATTGAAATAAATATTGTATGTTAGTAAATATTAACTTTGAAACTGTATAACTATTTTGCGAAAAAAAAAACAGATTGAAATTTTTTGAAATTATGATTTAAAATTGGTATGGTAGGTATCTTATTTGCTTTTTTTTTTTTTTGATAATTAACAACATTTCATTAATCATCAAAGTGGAAATATGTACATGAACTATACAAAAAAGAATCACGAACTATGAATATAAAAATAAAAGCAATGTCAAATAAAAACACTATAGCCTAACTCTCTATCAAAACATCTCAAAATTCTCACTAGGAGGCCCCGATACAAAAGTAGCTCTAGTAACTCCAGTTCTGGCCTTTTCAACTGCCTTAGAATTAGCAGATCTGAGAACATGAATGAAAGATATCCATAAGCCATGACTCAGAAATCTTGCCATCCTAACAAAAATGCGCAAAACACCAAGGATAAATACCATTTGGAGACATCCAGGAAATAACCGAAGAAGAATCCCCTTCTACCTGAATGTCCTCCAAATTCATCTTTCTTGCCTCCTTCAAACTTGTTATCAAAGCACTAATCTCGGCTGCCATCGAGTCCGTTACTCCAATCGGTCCAGAATAAGCGTGAAAAACCACTCCATCTGATCTCCTGAAAATTCCTCCAATGCCAGAAGGATATGGATTACCCATAGAAGACCCATCAAAATTAAGTTTAACAATCCTATTAACCAGAGCTTGCCAAACCACGTTTTAAAGCATACTGCTCGCCGAAGTAAATAAGATAGTGTTCCAATCCCTAATAATCGAATCCATCCGAAAATCCCTAAACTCCAGACGCACCACCACCCATGAAGTTACCATCCGAGAAATACATCAATAATCTGAGAGACTGATACCTGCACATCCTTGAATATACGCCTGTTCCTCTCCCCCCAGATATCCCACAAGATCGCAAAAAAGAGAGATTCCAATATAATCTTCCCTCGCTAACTCAAACCCCAAAATCTCCATTGTGACAAAAGATTAGCAATGGTTCTTGGTAGCACCCAAGCCATATCCAAAATCTGAAGAAAGTGCATCCAAATCAGTCTGGCAAAGAAACAGTGTAAAAACAAGTGATCAACAGATTCCCCATGATTCCTACACATGAAACAAATGTTAGGAGATAAAGTCATATTTCCCCTCCTTTTTTGCAATACATCACCTATGTTAAATCCTATAGATGATAGCCGTCCAAACAAAAATCCTAACTCTAGGAGGAACCTTTGGTTTCCACAACCTCAAAGGAGAAAGAGAAGGTGGAACAGAATTAGTCTCTCTACCAAGAAATTGAAAAAAAGATTTGGTAGAGAAAATCCCATTAGGTTCCAAGGACCAAATTCTAACATCCTGTATGAGGGGATCAATGAAGAAAAATTTCAGAGTATCAAAAAGAGACGCTAATTCCCCCAATTCAACATCCCTAAGATCCCTTCTAAATTCAAGATTCCAAATAAGCCCTGAAGAATCCCAAGAAAGAACTTCGGAAACCACCGAATTTCTATTACGCATTACTAGGAATAGTCTAGGAAACCTAATTTTAAAAGTGGATTCACCCCACCACAGATCATGCCAAAACCTAACCTGAACACCATTCCCCACCCCAAATCTTAGTGAAGGATAGAAAGAAGTAAGAGCAGAAATAGCCTTTCAAGGGCAATGACTAACAATTCTTGAATTTTGACAAATTTCCCCTAAATTAGCCTCACTTCCATATTTGCTGACAATTATCTTATACCATAGAGCATTTGAGTCAGTGTAAAATTGCCAAAGCCATTTACCGAGCACTGCTGAATTCCGAGTTCGAATATCTCCCAAATTTAGACCACCAGTTGCTCTATTCCTACACACCATCTCTCATTTGGCCAAATGATCTTTCCTTTGATCCCCTCCCCCCTCCCACAAGAAATCCCTCTGAATTTTTTTCATAGCCTTGATGACTTTCACCGGAGCCTGAAATAAAGAAAGGAAATAGATGGGTAAACTAGCTAAAGCAGAATGAATAAGAGCGACTCGACCACCTAAAGTTAGATAGTTTCTCTTCCAAGTCGCTAAGCGTTTTTCCAATCCTTCAATGATGGGTGACCAAAAAGACCAAGTCCTAGGAGAATCCCCCAAAGGCAAACCAAGGTACCAAATAGGCAACCCAAAACATCGGCAAATTGCTAAAGTCTAATTGGCTCCAGATGAAATCCTTAAATGGTAGATTTTTCCAAATTAATTTTAAGACCTGAAACCATCTCGAAACATCTAAGAATAGACTTCACCCAATAAGCCTGTTCCTCCTCGGCTTAAAAAAAAAAACAATCGTATCATCAACGTATTGGAGATGGGACACCTGAACCAAATCTCTACCCACAGAAAAACCCTTTATAAGTCCCATATCTTCGGCTAAGCGCATCTCCCACCAGAGTAAAAAGGAAAGGGGATAGAGGATCCCCTTGTCTAAGACCTCTGGAGGACTCAAAGTGTTCGTGCACACTCCCATTGACTAAGAAGGAGAATGAGACCTTCGAAATACAACCCCCAATCCACTTCCTCCATTTATTCACAAAGCCTTTCCATTTAAGAACCGAATCCACAAATCCCCACTCTACCCTATCAAGGCTTTCTCCTAATCCCATTTACACATAATACCCTGCAAACCACTCCTAATTCTTTCCTTAACCACCTCATTAGCCACAAGAACGCTATCTAAATTTTTAAACACAACGGATAAACAATATGATCCCACCTCCACAATCCCACTCTCCACCTTGTCAATATCCCACATGATCAATATACCACCCGAGGAACCTAAATGCTCTTTGTTGTCGACTTTTCATGTACATTTAGTTTTGAGATGTGCAATGTATGAGGATATGTATCTTATTTGCTTATTTTCATGTACATATAGCATCTTTTTTACAGCTTACAGACCCAGCAGCGTGTAAGTTAACCTCCCTCAAGTAATGACTTTTAATGTGTAGGCAGTTTTTTTATTTTTATTTATATATATATATATATATATGGATGAATTTAGGCCTTAATTAGAAATGTCTAAAGTTTGGGGCAAAAAAACCATCAATAACTCATGGTTTCCCCACATTTCCCCTTGGTTTCCCCCTTTTTCCCTCATGTCGCCGGAGCCACCTGGCGACATACCAGGCGAACCGACATTGCGGACCTTGGTTTACACACACACACACACACACATATTTATATAATGTTATTTTAATATTGTATATTATTTAAAATAGGTTAAAAAAAATTAAGAGATTTACATGTTGGGTTGAAACAAGGGCTCCGTAGGATTGAAGGATACTCTTTTTAGCTTCCAAAAAGAGTTAGATTCTTGTTAGAAAACTATTTTAGACATTTTTTTGGTTATTCTACTACTATATATCATTTAAAATAGGGAAAACATAAGAAATTTTAAGAAATCTTCACGTCTTGCAGAAACATGGGGTCCGTAGGTTTCTAAAAACATGTTTTTGTTTCCAAAAAAGAGTTTAATTCTCATTAGGACACTAATTTATACACATGTATTGTTATTCTGTTCTTATATATTACTTAAAATAGGATCACAAGAAGGAAACAAAATTTCATGGTCGACAGTGTTTTTATCGAACATAACTAAATCAACTAAATCGCAAAATGATCACGATTCACGATTTACTTGTATGAGTTAACTATGACTCGTACGAGTTGACCCAAAACTGAGTCAAGCAGGCGATTTAACTCGTCTGGTTGACGATTCAAAGCATGACTCGAACGATTATGACAACAGAGATTGATGATATAAAATTAGAAATTGTTCTATTATAAGTTTATAAAGTAATAGAGCTGATCTTTACCCTGAATGGAGCCTAATCAAGCTCAGCTCAGTCTAAAAAAAGAAATGAGCTTTAATCAAGCTTGGGCTCAGCAAATGAACCCAATTACCCCAATTACTGAGCTTGAGCTAAGCTCACATATTACCGAGCTTAAGCTTAGCTCATGTGAGCTAAGCCGAAGCCTGATTGATTCTAAGTTTGATGGGCTCACGGAGAGCCCTTCACATAATCAGACACATCTATTCTTTCTTACTATACAAGAGTTGCCACAACTATACTTTCCTCTAGTTGGATATCCTGTTCAACCATACCTTAATCCAAACAGATGGATTGGTGGTCTAACTTCTGGACTTTCTATCTTTAGTTTGATCCTTCAGCACCTTACTATCCACATTTTTATGCCATTCACATTCCTGATATTAATTTTCAGTTCAACTCAATTGTGTACCTTTCCAGTCTACATGTCGCAAACTCCATTTTTCCCTTGTGCTCACCTCTTCCTTCATAATTTATCTGCTCCCTAACTATTTCAGTTAGTTGAAACATTTCTTCCTTATGGTACATTCGACACTTTTTAACCTTTTTTTTAAATGTAAAAAGTTCCCTAGCTCTCATTGCTCACCCTTTAAATTACACATTGACAAGCCCAAAACACCACTAATTCCTTTGGTTTGCTTCTCAACCATGAAGATTCACTTGTCCCTGATCATTTTGCATGAATGTTAACTCTGTTCTCCCTTTAGTCATAGCTAGACAAGATGTCTGGCCCTCCACAACCAATTCGGTAACTCTAAAATCATTTTATCTCTAAAATTCATTCAGGCCACTTCCTCCCATCTCATTGATCAAGGTCAAAATGGCTGGTCGTCCAAACCAATTAGTAAATCTAAAATCATTTTTGCTTCTAGGATTCATTCAAAACACTTTCTCCTCATCAATTAAGGGCTCTTATGACTCGCCTTGAGGTGGAGCCTGCATGCCAATTGGATGTTTCTTTGTCTCCACATCGAGGTTTTCAATCTGATCTTCAGTAACGTATCGAAAGAAATGAATTCATGCCAATTGCATAACCATGGTTGTCAGAATAACTAACATGAGAATTAGCTTCAAGCTTATCCTTGACAGAACTTTTATTCAATAAATGTTGGTCACTAGTTCCCCTGTCTTTCTACCTTCAAATTTAATCAACAGAGCTCCTCAACCCTCTTACTACATGACCAGTTACACCAATTGAATTCAATCTGCAGAGTTCCTCAACCCTCTCATCATATGGCCAGTAGAACATAACGAAAGTAAGACCCCGAGGTAGTTGGTGTGCAACGTGCCAGACTAGTAGCTAGCAAATGGTCCTAAATATAATTAGAACCAAATCACTTAAAATATCTCTTTATTTTTCTAAAACTACTCAAACACTGTCTACAAAATAAAAATAACAATTAAATAGTAATTTTAGAGATATTAACAAATTCTACTCACTAACCTTAAAGTTTTCTTAAAATATATTTACAAATTGATTACCTTAAAATCATTTCAAATCTCTTATCACTTTCCTAAAACGAACCTAACACTCTTTACAAAATAAAAATAATAATTAAGAGTGTTTTAAATTGGGTCGGGTTTGAGCTTAAATGGGTTGGGAAATCGTGGAGTTGAATCCAACCCATTTATTTTTTAATTAATTATTTTAAATTAGGATAAAATATAATCTCATTTAATATATATTATAAAAATATTTATTGAACATGATTTCTTACAGTTGGCAACGGGTCGGATTCGGACGGATTGTAAATGGTTTCGAGTTTAAGAGTGTTGGGTCAGGTTCGACCTATTTACTAACCGGTTGAGAAATCATGGAACCGAACCCAATCCGTTAGCAAACGAGTTGAACCTGCCTAACATTTTTTATTTTAATTAATTCATTTTTTTGAATTTTTATTTTAAATTAGAATAAAATATAATCTCACTTAATATATTAAAATTTAATAGATATTATAAAAATAAGTATTGCACATGATTTCTTTTCAAAAAATAAAAAATATATACTTATGAGTAAGTTGAGACATACCTATAAGTAATAAATAATTTTACAAAATCATTATAAATTTATTAAAAACAACTTAAAAGGGTACCCAACAAGTTGGTGGGTTGTGTTCTGGTTGACCTGTTTTGAGGCAGGTTGGTAAAATCTAAACCCAAAGTTCAGTTGCATAAATTACTAAAATTAACTCCATCAATTGGCTCATTATTATAAAATAAAAGGTTCTGAAAAGCTTTACTGAAATTAAAAAACAAATGGTTTCTATATATTGATAATTAATATTTCAAATTAATCTATGCATTTATTGTCCAAATGGTAAAGTGTAAAGTCAAGTCAAGCAATATAATAATTTTTATTGATTAACAATATTTTTATCAATTATTAGTATCACAAATTTGGGAATGATGCGTTACTTCTTTGTCTGGTCATGCTTTGCTCAAGAAAACATTCTCACACACAAAAAGGGCTTCGCATCCTCTACAGCTTAAGGGTTACAGCAATCTATATAGCACCGTTGGATTGCTGCCATGTGGACTTAACCGAAAAACTAAAAACTAACGTTAACGGCAACAAAAAAATAAATTTTTTATTCAAACTCTACCCTAA
>JAUPMG010274245.1:0-19026 GCA_031762675.1 Pachysandra terminalis | reverse complement strand
ATGAATACATTCTAACTTCATTTTAGCATTATTTGATCATAATCACAAGCTTCTCAACAAGCCAAACATACAAAAATTTCACTATTTCTTCAGATCTTGTACAGTAAACTTACCTGTTTAACCGAACTGTCGAGAACTTGATGCAGAAGTGCAGTAGAAGAAGAATCCCTCTCTTCTTCTTTTCTTCTTCTCCTTCTTCTTTTTTTCTTTCTTCTCTTTCTCTTCTTCTCCAGAACTTTTTCTCCCTCCACCGAATTAGAGAGAATGAATGAGAGATTTTTATCTCAAAGCTTGCTTTAGAAGCTTTATTTAGATATTTTACACTTCCGTGTGGAGCGGCAACACATCCTTATGATATTCTAAAGGCTAAACTACATTTCCAATTACTCTCATAACCTTATAAGGGAAATTAAATTACCAAAATACCCTTCTTTGAAAATATAAATTTGATAATAATCATTAAAATTACCAAAATGTCCTTTTTATAACTTTAAATTTATGGGTTCTCACAGTTCGATGGTCAGAAGTCGCAATCGTGGGGTCCGGAATCGCACAAGGAGTTGATTGTCGGTGACCTTCGAATAGCGGGATATGAGGAGAGGGAGATCCTGACATTGTCCGCTGTTTAGGAAAGGATTGGAGGCATTAGGAAGATGGTCTGGTGAATGGGTCTGTGGTGGCAGATGTTCAACTGGGACCTCTTACGCTTGAATCTCATGAGGTTTACAAGGATTTGGGGAGCATCTCGTTAGATGGGTCTGTGGGAGTCGAAAAGAGGATTGTGCAGCTGGGCTTAGTCAAGTCAAGCTACACTCTGGCTCGTCATTGAAGTCGTTGGCATGGGAAAAGGAGGTGATTTCTTCAGTTCGGGAGTCTCAATGTCGGCCCTGGTTCTAATTTGAGTATGGGGAGTTATCAGCAGTATTCCGCTTCTCTGTCCTTTGTAATGTGGGTCAGCTATCCTGAAGATTGGAAGCAGGTTCACCTCCTTATTCACTCTCGTTTCACTGGCCCTCCCCTTCCATTCTTCTTCCCTTTCATTTGTGTTCTTCCGGTTGAGGCAGGTGCATTGGCTGTTAACCAAGGTATGGTTTTTATTTGTGATTGTGGCAATGTTTCTTCTTCATTATTTGTGTCCCATATGTGCTTCGTTCCAGGTTCTACAAAGCTAATTAGGAATGAGAAATTGCCATATCCGTTTGACAAAAATGTGCTGAAATCAGGTTGCTGTGTTTTGATGTTGAGGCTTCCTGAAACTCCACCCTTGGTTGGGGATATTTCAATGGGTGAAAATGTGAGGGGGGATCAGAAGGGGATTTATACTACTAATGAGGATGAGGTGAGGGATCAGTCCGAGTCAGATGACTGAGTGGGTGTGGAGGATATAGCGAAGTTGTTTAGATTGGAAATCTAAGACATAGCTGGAAGAGTAGTGAGCATCCCGGAGGCTGTTGACAGATTTAGGTGTGGTAGGGAGGGTGCGCATGGGTGCAACTCTCCATTGGTCAGAGAACTTTGTGATTTGGAATGGGGTCTACAATATGAATGGAGGAAGGATTTTGCGAAGATTCTTAGTTGGAATATTAGAGGTTTAGGTGGGGAGGAAAAAAAGAGAGCAGTTAAGGAGGTTTGTAGAAAGGTCAAACCATGGGTTATTGTCATTGGAGAGACTAAAAAGCAATCTTTTGGTAGATGGTTATCGAGAAGGATCTGGGGAGTCCATAATAGGAGGTGAATGTGCTTGCCTTCTAATGGTGCTTCGGGGGGTATTTTGATTATGTGGGATAGTGATGGGGTGGAAGGGGCTGACGTGGAAATAGGATCATTCTGTTTGTCCGTAGTGTTCAAAAAGCGGGAAGATCGTTTTGAGTGGGTTCTCACCAGTATTTATGGCCCAAATTCATATAGAGTTAGGGAGACATTCTAGGAAGAAATCAGGTTTGTTGTTGGTAGATTTCAGAAACCTTGGTGTCTTATCAGTGATTTCAATGTTATCCTTTTTGGCAGGGAGAGAAATCGGATTTCTTCTTCTAATCAGAGCATGAGGAAGTTTTTGGCCCTTATCCAAGATCTTGATTTAATTGACTATCCGTTAATTGGTGGTAATTTCACATGGTCCAATTTACAAGAGAATAGCTTGTGTTCTAGGCTTGATAGATGTTTGGTGTCGATTGATTGGGACTCCCATTTCCCATCCATTAGCCAAAAGCTTCTACCTAGGATCACCTTTGATCATTGGCCTATTCTTTTGACATCCGTGGTTGTTATTTGTGGTTCTTCCCCTTTTAGATTCGAGAACATGTGGTTGACTCATAAATCTTTTTTAGGTGAGGTCAACAATTGGTGGAGGGAGGAGAGTGAGAGGAATGATTGGGTTAGTTTCTTGTTTATGAGGTCTTTAAAGTTTATGAAGGAAAGAATCAAAGGGGAGATATTGGAAAAGAAGAAGTTGGCCATGGATGTGATTGAGGAGTTAGATTCATATGACAAGCAAAGGGCTTTATCGGATAGTGAGTGGGAGCTTAGGAAATCAAAGAAAGGGGGGTTAGATCTTATTCTTAGGCAAGAAGAATGATTGGGCTGGTTTCTCGTTTATGAGGTCTTTAAAGTTTATGAAGGAAAGAATCAAAGGGTGGAATAGAAGTACTTTTGGGGAGATATTGGAAAAGAAGAAGTTGGCCATGGATGTGATTGAGGAATTGGATTCTTGTGAACAACAAAGGGCTTTATCGGATAGTGAGAGGGAGCTTAGGAAATCAAATAAAGGAGGGTTAGATCTTATTCTTAGGCAAGAAGAAATCAAGTGAAGGCAAAAATCTAGGATCTCTTGGATTAAAGAAGGTGATGGTAATACCAGATTTTTTCAAAGATTAGCAAATGGGAGGGCTAAGGTGAATACCACCAATGGTCTTTTGGTGAATGGGGAAATGATGGAGGATATGAGTGATATCATTGATGCTTTGGAAAACTTCTATGGGAAATTGTATTCTTCGGAACATGATCTTGTGTATCAATGGTCTTTTGGTGAAGGGGGAAATGATGGAGGATATGAGTGATATCATTGATGCTTTGGAAGACTTCTATGGGAAATTGTATTCTTCGGAACATGATCTTGTGTTTGATTTTAGGAATGTTCCTAGGGAGTCTCTGAGTGATTATCGGGTGGGATGGTTGGGAAGACCTTTTGGAGAAGGGGAGGTGAAGATGGCAGTCATGGGAATGGATAGAGACAAGCCTCTGGGGTCGGATGGTTTTTCGATGGCATTTTATCAAGATGCCTAGGAGGTTATTAAGGAGGATTTGATGAGGGGTGGATTTTTCCAAAATAGGGTGGTTAACAAATTACTAATGAAACTTTCTTGGTGCTGATGGCAAAAAAAGCCGGGGCTAGGGAGCTTAAGGATTTCAGACCCATTAGCCTTACCACTAGTTTATACAAGATCATATCTAAAGTGTTGGCTTTGAGACTAAAGAATGTGCTTGGGGAGATTGTGTCTAAGAATCAATTAACCTTTATTGCAGGTAGACAGATCTTTGGATAGCGCATTAATTGCTAATGAAGTGGTGGAGGAAAGAACTAGAAGTGGTTTGCCTGGCTTTATGTGTAAATTGGATTGGGAAAGGCATATGATAGAGTGGAATGGGGTTTTATCGATTCGTATTGAAGTGGAAGGGATTTGGCAATAAATGAAGTGGATCAATGGTTGTATTTCAAAGGTGAACTTCTCTTTTTTAGTAAATGGGAATTTGTATGGTCACTTCTCTTCCTCTAGGGGCCTTTGTCAAGGTGACCCCCTTCCCTCTCCTTTTTAACCTTGTGGGGGATTTTTGAGTCGTTTCTTCTCTAGTGCGGAGAGTATGGGGCTCATTACAGGTTTTCAGGTGGGTAGAGATAGCGTTCTGATATCTCACTTACAATATGCAGATGACACCATTCTATTCTTTGAAGCTGTTGAGGAACATGCTTACTCGATTAAATCTATTCTGAGATGTTTTGAGATGGTTTTGGGTCTTAAAGTCAACCTTGATAAATCAAGTATTTCTGGATTCCATATGGAGACAACCAGATTGCAACATTTTGCTGATTATTTGTGGTATAGGATGGTTGACTTACCTATTAGGTACCTTGGTATGCCTCTGGGGGACAACTCTAGATCCTTTTTCCTTTTGGTTTCCCATTATTGTGAAGCTTGAGAAACGTTTGGCCACCCGAAAGAGGAATTACTTATCATTTGGGGGGAGGGTTACGCTGATCCAATCAGCATTGGACGATCTTCCGGTCTATTTGTTGTCACTTTTTCGTGCTCCTGGGAGAGTTGTCAGAGCTATTGAGAAGATTCAGAGGAATTTCCTATGGGAGGGTGGGGGTGTAAAAAGGTTTATCTAGTGAAGTGGGATTTGGTGTGCAAAAAAAAAGTTTCAGGGGGCCTTAATTTGGGTAACATTGTGGATCGTAACTCAACACTGCTTGGCTAATGGCTATGGCGATTTAGCATGGATAATAGTGCTTTGTGGTATAAGGTTATCGTTAGCAAATATGGGATATGTGATAATAGATGAGACATTCGTCAATCTGCATGGATATTCAGCCATAGTCCGTGGATGGCCTTCTCTGCACTTGCCCCTTTGTTCTAACCACTTCTCTGTTTTGGGGTTAGCAATGGTCTTCGGTTGTTGTTTTGGCATATGACATTTTGTGGGGTGAGACCAAGCTGTGTTCTTGGTTTCACAGATTATTTCCGGTTGTGCGTCATAGGAACGTGTTGGTGTCAGATGTTCTGTCTTGGTCTCGGTCAGGTTTATCTTGGAATCTTGAGTCTAGAAGGGATTTAAGGCCAGTTGAATTAGAGGAACTTGGTAGTCTTTTTGTCCTCCAGAATTTCTTTATTGATTCCAGGTACCCTGATTTTCGTGTTTGGTCCTTAAATTCCAGCGTGTGTACTCTTCGAAATTCCTCTTTTCAATATCTATGTAGGGACTGAAATCAAGGTACGAGTCCTTTCTCTTCATCCAGGCTTTGGAAACCCCATGTTCCTCCTATTGTTAGGCTATTTGTGTGGACTTCCATTGTTTACAGGATCAACACAGATGACTTGCTGCAAAGGAGGAGGGGCAATCTGGCTATTTCTTCTCATATTTGTTTCATGTGTAGGAGTCACAGAGAGTCTGTGGATCATCTATTTCTTCATTGCAGTTTTGCTCGGGACGTTTGGATGTATTTCGTTCAGATTATTGGGATGGTGTTGGTAATGCCGAAGAAGGTAGTCTCTTTGTTGGCCCAATAGAGATTCAAGGGATTAGGGAAGTGCGGCAAGATACTATTTGATGTGCTATTTTTTGCCATATTATGGACTATTTGGGGGGAAAGAAATAGGCGCATTTTTGAGGATTCACAAAGGTCAGTGAGTTCGATCATTGATTCTATACAGGGGATGGTGGCTTCTTGGGTTGCAGTCAAACCAGATTTCAAGGACTTTACATCAGAGATGATTATTAGGGGATGGTCGATCATAGCCTTTTCATCTCCGGCCCGAGTATTATAGAGTAGGGTTTGGAGGGTACCTCTGAAGGGTTTCATCAAACTTAACTTTGATAGTTTATCATTGGGGAATCTAGGGCCGTCTGGGATTGGTGGGGTTTTTAGAGATTCGGGTGGGGGTGGGGGACTATATGAAAGCGGAGATATGGGCCTTCATTGTGGGCCTTCGGGAGGCATTGGAGATTAGGGTAGAGAATTTACAGGTGGAAGGTGACTCTTCCACAGTGATTTCATGGATGGCAGAGACCGGTAGCTACCCGTGGAGATTCGTGCATCTTGTTAGATTGGGGAGACATCTTTTTCAGGAGCTGAGTGCTACTTGTGTCCACATCCCTCGGTGGTTAACGAGGCAGCGGACGGGTGGGATAGAAGGGTGGTGGGTAGGGAGGCTTTGGCTACAGGGATTCCCATTGAGGATAACCTAGAAGGTCCGGTTTGGGAGTGGAGTGGTGGGCCTATGTTTTTTGGGCTCCCGAGGTGCTGGGTGGTGTATTATTTGAGGTCATTTGGTGTTGTTCTTTTTGGGATCACATTTCGTGATCTGTATGTTGTTTTATAACTATGCTTTATGATGATTAATGAATATATATTGTTAATTGTATAAAAAAATGAATGAGAATGGGCATTTAAATTAGTTTGCAGATTTGGAAGTGACTAAAGGAATATTCTCCTTTCGAACTTCTTGATCCAAATTTCCCATTTTACGGGATTATTCAACGAAGATAACAAGAACAACAACAATTAGTAACTCTATGATACATCTCATTTCAACAAGATCCATCTTTGTATGGTTATTAACAATTTTGAATTATTCGATAGCTGTGCCATCTCTGGAATAATTTCCCGATTATATTTTAGAGATTCCAACCCTTGTTTATTTAATTGGTGGGACCATAGTGTAAAGGATCGACCGATCCAACTCGGGATCGGCTCGGGACGAGCCACAATCCCAAGCCGATCGCTAAAAACATTAAAAATCCATTGACTCGGTCCAAAACCGGTCCAGATCGTCTAATCCGGACAATCTGACTCGGAATCACTGAGTCTAATCGGGGCAATCCATATTGGATCGTCCTGGTCCAAATCTTTTTAAAAATAAAAATCCAGCGCAGAGAAGAGATGTTTTCAGTAGAGAGAGACAAAACTTTTTCAGAGACAAACTGACTTGGAGATGGAGAGACTTGGGAGAGAAGAAGTCGACTTGGAGAGGGTGAGGCTTGGGAGAGAAGAAGTTTCAGAAAGAGGGAGGGAGGGAGGGAGGGAGAGAGAGAGAGAGAGAGAGAGAGAGAGAGAGAGAGAGAGAGAGAGAGACTTTCTCCTCCTCTTCTTCTTCTTCTTCTTTTCTTTTCTTTTATTGATGTTTATCTTTAACTGGTATCTTTAGCTGGTTATTGGATTTTTTTTTTAGGGTTTTCAAAATCTATAGATCTATGATTATTCTTTTTTTTCTGATTTGTTTGGTTTTTTTTTTTTAATATTTCCGAGCCATTGTTTGGAGCGGTCAATCCAAAGTTGGATCGCCGATCCAACTTGGTATCGGACCAGGACTATCCCTGATCCGATACCGTGTTTAAATACTATGGGTGGGATAGCCTATTGGCACCGATGGATAATACTACAGGTATCTGCTGATCAAAGAGGAACATTGTTAATGCAACGAAGATGTTAAATCAATCCAGTGATAGAATTAAGTAGAGTAGAAGAACTATGCTTGAAACGGAGAAGCTTGGTGTTTCAATCCTTCAAGATTTGCATCAACAGAAACATCCATCCTTCAAGACCATGGCTTGCATTCGCAGTACCACCAGAGCAAACCTTCTCACATGCGATTTCATCTGTCCTGTAGCTATATTTTTCATGATGATGATAGTGAATGACAGTAGCCTGATGCACATCCATTTGGCTTCTCAATTAGTAATTTCATCCAGTGGGGATTTTACAGCAGCAACATCGATAATGCAACTTGTGGATTTGCTGCTCCCATCCTTCTCTCTAGCACCAGTGGTCGGATCCTTTTTCTTCTGGTATATGTCAAGCACAATTCGAGAAGGGTCAGATAAGATTGAGTACATGAGTGATGTTGCTGAAGTTCTTGTAGACAAGACCATGGAAGCTCTATCATCTCAGGCCCCAGCTTTGTACAAAGTGGCTATTGCTGCTATAGATTCTTTTGGCTCTGTTACAGCCCTTCAATATTTAATTGATGCTGTTCATTCTTTTACTAGCTGGATTGGTAAGGAACTGTATCCATTCCCCCTCCCCCCTTCCATTTTCTCATTTTTTTCTTTATTTTTCATTTATTGTATCATCCTAGTACTACGCTTTTTATTTGCTTGTGTGTATGTGAGAAGAGAGTACATGTATAGAGTTCAGTGGAAAAATTGGAGGGAGAGGGAAGGATGACTTTTCTGTTCATGTAAGAGTAACAAGGAGTAGGTGAGGGGGGTGAAAGAGAGAATTTTTTTCTATATGTAACAGTAACAGAGAAGCCATGCTTTATGGACAAACTATGAAAATCATATCCATGAAATAGCTGAGATGAGAATGTTAAAATGAATGAGTGGCTACCATTAAGTCCTCAATGTTGTGTATTGAAGTTCTCTTTTTGTAGTAGGTTACTTAGATCTATGTAGGATTATGCTTAGCATTCACTTTTCTATTATCTGCATTGTTGTGTAAGATTTATTTTATATCATTTGTTACAAGATCCTTAATATATGAACCATTAAGGTTGCCATTTATTTTAATTTACATGTATTTGGGGACTGTAAAAGCTATGCAATTTTCAATTTGTATGTATCTTTAAGATTTTCTTCTTTTTGGTTTGTGTGTTCACTTCCAAGGTTAACTTTATAATCTATTTGGCATCATAATTATATATTCTTGAAATTGCTCCGTACTTAATTCAGATCTATTGGTGCTTCATGTCCGATTCTATCAATGGTTGGATGGTTTCTGACACTGATTTTTAATCATTTATTGTGCGCAAGTTGTTAACTGCAAATTTTCTTTATGGTGTTATCTGCTTTTGGGTTTGTGTGTAAAGTCGTTGCATTTGAAAGGGATGCCGATTTTCGGGTGACGTGTTTATACTTCAACAGGAACATTTTTTTTTTGTAAATTATTTACCTTTTTTGAGCTCATTGTTGAAGCTTGAGGTATTTAATAGACCATTCTTCCCATCAATAAAGATTGTTCTTCCACACTTAATTCGGATCTATTGGTGCTTCATGTCCCATTATTTCAATGGTTGGATGGTTTCTGACACTGCTTTTTAATCATTTATTGTGTGCAAGTATTTAACTGCAATTTTTCTCTATGGTGTTCTCTGCTTTTGGGTTTGTGTACAAAGTCATTGCATTTGAAAAGGATACCGGTTTTCGGGTGACGTGTCTATACTTCAACAGGAACATATTTTTTTTGTTGAATTCTTTACCTTTTTTTAGTTCATTGTCTAAGCATGAGGTATTTAGTAGACCATTCTCCCCATCAATAAAGAAAACTGCGATAATACACTCCTTACATATCCTTTTGCTTATAAAGTATGATAAAAAAGTTATTTCATGGACCTCTTTCTTTGATTTCTACCTATTTGTTATGTTTCCATGTCTGTGTTGTGGTTGCAAAATATATCTGCTTGCATAGAGTGTAGAAGATCGCTTGCATATAAAGTGTAGAATAAAAGTTGCTTATTGACTACTTCCTTAGATTCTCATCTATTAGTTTTATATATATATATATGTATGTATGTTACGCAGAAGTTAGAAAAAGTTTTTAAAAAAAATCACATATATATATATATATATATATATATTTTGTAGACATTCTCCTCATCAATAAAGAAGACTGCGATAATACACTCCTTACATATCCTTTTGCTTATAAAGTATGATAAAAAAGTTATTTCATGGACCTCTTTCTTTGATTTCTACCTATTTGTTATGTTTCCATGTCTGTGTTATGTAAAAGTTGCAAAAACAAATCACTAAATGAATGCTCTCTTACTTACCTTCTGTTGTTTTTTCTCAAAAGTTCGTTTTTGATTAACTGTTTCTTTTTCTTTACGGTTTGGTTAGTGATTCCTTAATAGTTTTAATTCTATCTTTTCATTGGGGAGTTTGGCTTAATCTTTAGCACTCATTAAAACTGTTCATATTTTAAAAAAAAAAAAATTAAGTTTACTTATATTTGTATATGTTTAGCATTTTGTGAAAATTATTTTGTATTCTTATACATAGTTTCTCTTTTGCTTCTATTTTTTAAAATCTTATATATCATTATCTTTTTAAAATATTTTTGGCACCATTCCTATTTATGCTTAGTATTTACGTTTTCTTACAGAATTGTTTCAAAAATTAGTTTTCTGTTTCGGGTTATGTACATTTTCAGGCTGTTTTTGTGTAAATTTATTTTCACGTAACATTTTATTTTACCCCCTTTAATGTTCGGTTTTTTTTATATTCCAAATTAGTGTTTCTCTTTGCATTTTATGTGCTTAATTCATGTATATATAGTAATTTTTAATTTCTTTTTGAGTTTTGAGTTACTTTTGGCATCTTATGTTCCCATCTTTTTTCATTTTAAAATTAGGCGAAAGGCATTTAGTTTTGCCTTGATAGCTATCATTGGCTTTTAAGACAGGGTCATATTATATAGCAGAAAATCAATATTTATAGTGTCAAAAATCACTATTCCTATTTATTTAGGTAGAAATTATGTAAGAAGAGAAGTATATGGCTTTATAGATTGTAGTAAGTTCTTATAGTTCTTTTGATTCAACAGTTTTTAATTGTACCTCTTAGCGTTCAATTGTGGATAGTGATAATTATAGGATCTGTTAGCTTTTCACTAGTTTCAAGGATCTTCATTGGTAGTGACCTGTTCCATCCATCCACCAATACAGACAAATATCAGAGCATTTTCTTTTTTTGGAGAGATTATACCTAATATAAGCAGAGTAGTAAAGATTTTATAGTTAATAAAGCCAATTAAAGGCATTAAAGAATCTTAAAATGAAGCATCCCCTCTCAAACAAAGGATTGGTGTTGAACACCTATAATACACTAAAGATTCCTACCATTGAAACTTATCAATCACATTGCCTTCTTGAAAAACTCTGATACAGAAATTAAAAAAATGCAGCCCTCCCCCTCAGTTCACATTTCTTGAAGTAACAAGAATATACAGGCCAAAGACCTTTTAGCTTCCTTCACACTGTCCAAAATTAAGTACGTCTTAATTTTGATTTCCCCGTGTCTTGGTTTTCTATTGGTTCTAAAGTATTTCAGATTCTGGCAATGCTGTTTTCTCTTTTCTAGGCCCCTTTTTTATTAAAAGGTCTTCGTTGTCTAAAATATGTTCTGTTATATGTTCATGTTCTTAGTCTCTATTTTTTGTTTGAATAGACAGGAATAGAAAGCACATCAGATACCTTCTGTGGTCAGTCCTATGGAGCAAAACAGTACCATATGCTTAGATCGGATTTTTTCGATAGAGATCAAGGGGGGTAACTAGCACAAATCTAATGGAGAAGGTTGTAAGAGTATTGCTGATTGGGCCAGGAACCAGAAGAGGAAGAAAGAGATCAAGAAGGAAGCTGGTTAGTAGTATGTGCTCCTAGTTTTCATGACTTTTTTGTTTTTTTCTTTCTTTAAATGTTGAATCTTTTAGATTTGTGGTTTCCTTGTTTGTGTATAAAGAAAAAGTTAGATCTTGTATTGACTGTTTGTTAATCCCAGTTAGCTACTTTTAGTTATATCTTGCTTCTCTTCTTAATCAATAGCTCAATTCTGTATCTACTTGTAATTCTGAACCTTTTGAATTTTAACTTTGTATTATTGCTTTTCTGGAATACATTTCTGGGCATTTGAAATTTTCTATTGTGATCTCAAGTGTATTACTATTATTATTTTTTTCCAATTTATCTTGGTTCCAGTTGTGGCATCCATGTGATCCTATCAAGCACTTGATAAAATGAATCTTATTTGATTTGGTGAGATGTCCTAAACCGGCTCAGACCATGTAATTACTGAGGGATGATCAAGCTATTCTTCTTTGGGTAGAAATATTCAATGTTACTTAGAGGCAGCACTAAACTGATTCTATGTATTGCTTGGGCTGACGGGAATATCAAAATTTGGCAATGAGGACAGTTGATCTATGGAGAGAAAATGAAATTGAATTTACTTGCAAAAACCAATTCCCTCCGTCACAAAATATTTATTTGATCAAGCAACATAAAGTAAATACCCAATCCCCGAATCAAGAGAACAGAAGCGATTAACTTCTACGAGGCTTATGGCAGCTTGTAAAGAGCTTGTGAATCTTGCTGCCTGAAGGGGTAGTTTCGATGACAACACTGTGATGATCATTGATTTAAAACACTTCCAATGCAACAGTTGACTTCGTGGATTAATTAAGCTCCATCTGGTTTAGTCATCCACTCTATTGTTTGATTCTGCTTTGCATATATGAAACACAATGGATCATCACCTGTAAATGTCACAACAATTCTTTAACTGCAATTGTACTAAGACTTTTTTTTTTTTTTCCTTGCTGCTTTCTCTGTCTCTGCTTTTAACTGGATGATATTTTTTATGATCTATGACCATCTGATTGCTACCAAGTATAGGTTAAACTGGACCCGCCATTCTGTTCTCTGCGTGTGCTTCTTCATCAAGATTGAACAAGTTAGAGCCAATTTTTATTTATAGAAGTCCACAATACTAGGAATAAATAAAATGGATTCATGAACTCCATTTTAAAGGAATTTAGTATTGCATTGAAGGATCATTAACTGAATTTCATGACCACTGATTTGAGAGGGAAGAACCACCAGAATCCAACTAAACTCTTATTAACAAATACATGTTACTCATCATCTGTTGACATATAATCCCTAGACATCTATGGTGCTTTTGATTTTATTTTTCCTTTTCAGTCAACACTTTTCTGCAACTGCCACCCTAGATTCCTCTCCCACTCTACTTTTCTGCAACATCCCTAGAGAAAAGTTAAAAGTTCAAACTCCACATAGTAGTAAAAAAGACCATATCCCTTTTTTATTTATCATGTGTGTATATATATATATATATATTCCAACAAAAAAAAAAATCTGTGTATATTTTACTTTGACCAGTAACTCCCATGTGAAGAGTTTTATAGGGAATCAATTAGGTGTAACGATAAAATTACTCCTAACTTCAAATATGATTCCCAGTGTTTTCTTGGGATCTAAAACCTTCATATTAGTGACTAACTTGTTGGTGTCTTGAGCCGAGTAAACGAGTAATTCTGATTGACAAACTATCAGTTTGAGTTTTCAAATATTGATCCAGTGAGAGCTGGCACTCGTGCGGCGAGGTGCTGGAATCACAACCTGTAACTAAAAGACAAACGTACTCATCACGTGCATATGCTCTCAACAAGTTTTGGATGTTGAATCGTAGGTAATAGTCCATATTCCAATTATTGGTATAAAACATCATTACATCAAGGAATATCTTTGTAAAATTGGGAAATATGATGAAGGCAATATAAACCTAGGATTAATTTGGTTAGCTCATAGGTTGGAGGGATTATAATTAGCCACTATTTCCTCTTTTTTAGGAGTTCATTGAATTTGTTTCATGTTGCCAATCTTCCTCTCCTTTATTAATATTCTATAAATAAGACAGTTCCATCTTGCATGTTATTTCTTGTGTTGTCTTATTCGTTGGAAAAGCATGCTATATTCTTATATATCAGTGCTCTTTCATGTGAGCAGAGATTCTACATGTCTCCGGGATGATTTCCAACCAAGGTTTTAGTGACTTTGAGAGACTTCAACATGGAAGTCCTAGCCCCATGGCTTCTTCTAACCTTCTTTTTGTGCATTTTCAGTAATGAATCTGGAAAATGTGAATTTTTTTTTGCATCTGTTGAATGTGGTCTAAATTCAATTGTAAGTGTTAGTTCAACTGATGAATATACCGACAAAAAATATCCTCTTACGCATGGAGTTTCTTGGTTGCAGACGTAAATGAGAAGGATACTGTTGAACTGGAGAAGCCACCAGAAGATATTTGGCTTCTTCAGAGCTTCTTGTGTGCTTGAAAAAGAAGTTGCAAGATGACTCGAGAATGGCCTTGATTTGGAATATTTGAACTGAAAAGTATCTTTTTTTCTGTATAGGGTGGAGGCTACTACTTGAGTTGGGTTGGGTGAAAGGCAAACAAGATTTTTGTTACATTGATCAACCTCAAAAGTACCCACTAGAGAAAAATATTTGTAGCCTTCTCATCCGTATCTCTTGGGGTTCAAGTTTTGATCAGTGAGTGTAACCCCACCATGAAAGGAGTGGCAATCGATATCTTGGTGCTATGGTTGTCATCTTCAAAGAAAAATGTGTTCAAAGCCCTTCCATCCCATCATCTTTTAAACATTCTAAAGCTCTCCTGTGGCTTAGCCCTGGACTGGTTCCATTCAAAATCTCAATGTTGAAAATGGAGTATTGCCAGGTAGCTGGTGATGCTTGTCATGTTGTTAAAAGGTGTTGAGAGGATGCAAAGCAAGGAAGGTTGTTGGCACGGGGAATAATAGAAGATGTCTGATAGCGATTCTACAACGAACCTGAATTGAACTTATTTTTCAGGTTCTACCCATCAGTTTGAATTGATAACTTATAATTTCTTCACAGTTACTTTTTGAACATATGTATTTGATGTAAATATATGTAGGAATTAGGAATATCTAACTTGAAGACCCAATGGGTATTTGGTTTTTTGAACAATCAATCAAAATTACCTATTTATAACTTTTCATTTCTTCTTGCAGAGATCTGTAAAACAGATTCCGGCGTGCCGACATCGTTTGGGAAGCCCAGATCATTATCCATGAAGGAAATTGAGGATGATAAATAGGGAATGGAGTGAGCTAAAAATAAAATTAAATGTAGATATTGAAGTAGTAACATGTTACATGGAGGCGTTAGCTAGTCATCATCTCACATCCCTAAAGAAAGGCAGCGTTTCCAATTTAGGAAACTGATCACTTTTCATTCTAAACCTTTGAACAGTAACCTCATTAGATCTTTGAAGAAACCATCAATACTCATAATTTCCTCTTATCATAGGAATCTCATAAATTAGTTTGAACTTTAAACTACCACTCCTCGTCACCCTTTCTCTTTTTTTCTCTCTCTCTCTCTCTCTCTCTCTCTCTTTTGATGGATGGATTTCAGATTCACCCACCCACCTTCAAAAATAGTAAGAAGTGTGAAAAATGCCAAATGGGTATTGTTTAAAAAGTTGAAGAAAATCACTTTTGATGAGTGAAGTGAGTAATAGAGTAGATTGAATGGAGCATCATTTTACCTTTATTTTATTCTTGTCGTAGTACTCGTTTAGTGGATAGAAAGAAGTTCATGTCGGCAAGGCTTAGAAATGCTGATTTCTCACCAACTTGACTGGGTGGAGTGAACTCTCTCTTTATTGTGTTTTTTTTTTAGAAAGGGTGAAGGGTTCACATTAATTTGTTTTTGTTAAAGGAGGAAAGAGATAAAATGATTAGTATAGGACAACAATTTCTTTCTACAAATCTTCTTCCAGTTCAATGCTCCAGTAACCACCCCATGATGATATGAGCGTTGACTTTATTTGAAAAGTTCTACGATCGAATCCTGTTGAGGTGAATTATCCCGAGAAGTTGAATAATTCTTGTACACACATAATTAGTTCTACTTGGTTTAACCCCTAGGTTTATGTATCAATTGCCCTACGTATAGGGTTGATAAAAAAGATAACCATTTTCTCCCTTCTCAATGATTCCTATATCCTTTATTGACAAATCTTCATTAAGGACGGTTGTATAATCCGTTGTGGTAAGGTGAATTGTCCTCATCAAGATTGAATTATTCTTATAAGTACTTTAACCCCAGTTGTTACTATCCTATGATGTTATGAGTGTGGATTTTATTTGAAAAGATCACATGATTGAATTCTGTTGAGGTGAGTTATCTTGAGAAGTTGAAGAATTTCTTATACTCGTACAATTACTTCTACCTTGCTTGATCCTTATGTATAGGAATCAAGTGCCTTATCCATAGGATTGATAAAAAAGATATAATTTTCTCCTTCTTAATGCTTAACATTCACTCACAAACTTTTTTTAAGGACGGTTAAGGTGAGTTATTCTTGTTGAGAATGAATAACTCTTAATTACTTTAGCTGGCCCCAAGCCTATACGCTTCAAACACATGGTTATTTCACTTACAAACTTGCTCTATTAATTTGATGTAATATTGCTTAATGCACCATCTTTTCATGCGATCATTTTGTCAAACAAAGACAAATTGTACTATTCTTATTTCATTTCATTATATCTGGATGACGACTAAACCTCGAATTGAAAAGTCAATTTCAAAAAACACGCTAGCTGCAAAGTCTATGGCTTATATCAAGAACAATAATGGAAAGCTAGAAATTAGTTATATATTGAGCTTAAGAGTTCTAGATATTATGTTTACAAAATATAAGAATATTGATTATACTAAAAATTAAATCAAAAATCCAATCAAACTATAAATGAGTTATCCATACTTTTCATTTATCTATTACTTAAAACTCATCAAAAATATTTTTTATTTCAATTATTTGATCCACATGTAACGCACGTGCATCATTACTAGTATATATATATATATAATTGGGTATAAAATTATAATTTTAAAAAATATATACACTAAACAGTAATTTTTAAAAACTTAAAAAAGGTGAAATTTCAAGGGGGCCAACATGTAGTGCCATCCACTCAAGGTGGGTAGAGTGGCACTGTTTAGTAAAACTTTTACAAAACTTTCGGGGGGCCATGACCATCTCCTCTCCCCCTCGGCTCTGCCCTTGATTGTACGTAAGCAAATTTCTAATTTGTCAAGCAGTCAACTAATAGTAGGGGGTTTAGACCCGACATTAAAGTAGAGGGGGTGATAGTGTGATTCTTGGAACATCGTGGCAGACAATTTTTTTGTCAAATACCTGAGGAAGTAAAAGTGTACTTATCTCTTATAATTATTTCAATTCAAGCGAACCAAATATATCTTAAATTTTTCATGCCTGAGAGTCGTGTGATAGTCCTATATTGTTTTGAATAAAATGATCGTAATAAATGCTGCAGTACACATCTACACATATTACATGTCTATTAATATATATATATATAAATAGACACTAGTACATCCAAACTTTGATGTACCTTCAAGAACTTTAATGCGTTGACACACATTTATACACATACACGTCACTAGATACGTGCTTTGCGTAGATGCGTTGCAATGTCTAGTCAGCCGCTCACGCTCCAGACGATGTCGGCCCCACGTGACGGACACAAAATTTACAGACCTAAGCTCTCTATCCGATGCGAGGCTGTGAAGTCTATAAAGCTACCTACCCATTCACGTAGGGTATTTTGGTAAATTAAATGCATGTCATTTCAAAGTTTGGGATTTCTACGCTTATGCCTCCACCTTATTGATAACCATCCACGTTAGCAACTTCTTCGGTACCTTAGGTGGACCATACCCTTTTTAAATATCACGTCGCAATATTGACGGTCCAGATCTACCGTATTACTGATTGACGTAACTTCGTGCGCTTGTTAGGATTCCCTTCAAAATTTTAAAATTAATAAAGAAAAGAGAGAAAAAGGAGGGAAACGAAAGGCGGCAACTTACTCCAAAGCGGCGAAACGCAGAGGGAGAGGAACTCCTCTGTTGTTCGACTTCTATCCTTGTCATCTTAATTCGTCCCGCAAACACTTTTCTATTGAAGTTATATACTAATGAAGGTGGAAGGATCTTTCGCTGTTCTTTCTTCATTTCTCGCTGCCCCATCGGATCCAAGTGAGTCTATATAAGCTTACAATCTATGAACCCTAGCTCAGTTTTTTGTTATGTTATTGAACTCTTAGTATTGCGCCTTTTAATTGCACGTTTTTCGGTTGTTTCGTGGTAAAGACTCTGGATTGTTTCGAATGACTGCAAGTGAATATTATTGTGTTAAGTCGTTCTTGCGGCGCCCCTGTTTGCCTGTATTTTTTAGAGATCATGTGATGGTTTATTAAGATTTATTAATTATAATCATTACGTCTGAGTGTGAATTTGGTTGGGAATGTAAATGCCACTCTCATGGGCTTATTCTCTTTAGATGATGTGAATCTGAAGAAAGAATCAATGAATATCGTTGGTTGGAGTATGGAGACACCCCATCTCGATATTAATGGGTCTATAGATTTCCTGGTATGTTTGGAGTTTTCAAATCCTGAGGGGCTTTTAAGGTTGGACGCATGTGTGTGTGTGCGGGCGTTGTTGCAGGCAAAAGAATATTTTCTTTCTATTCAACCTAACATAAATTTTTATTTATACGGACATGAAATGATGCGAAGTGTCTACTGTGTTAATCAGAGTTACTTGTCCTCATATGTCACGTCCTGAAATCCGGATCACATCGAATGACGTGCAATCGTGAACCTTGAGGGCGGGATCTTGGGCTCCAGTCCAGCAGTCCTTAGGTGGCCGCTAGGTCACTAATTTCCTCGTACAATAGGGGCGTTGGAGTTAACTCACCTCGTTCAGAATCTACAATGTATGACTAACTCATAAAAACCGAGTTAACAAAAACTTTATATTAGTCAATCATCATTGACGAAAGTGAATATAACAGGTTCAATTTAGACATAACTTTTGGCAAGTATAAAATGGAATAACCCTACTAAAAACAAACTGACATAATGTATAATCAAAACCATGGTTACAACTTATGTTGTCAAAATTGTATAAGTCATTATTTGAATCGTACGATTCAGCTCGAATCTTCAAATGGATCGTCCGATCCTGGTCAGGATCGGGCGATCCAACTCGAGATCGGCTGTTCGGCTCGGCCGATCCCGGGTTGGATCGCCAGATCCGGACTAGGATCGGACAATCCATAAATTTTTTAATTTTTTTTTAATTAAATGTGGCCGTTCATCTCGGCCGATCCCGAGCCGGGAACCGAGTTTAAACACTATGGGCGATCCAACTCGGGATCGGCAGAGAACGATCTCGAGCCGGGAACCGAGTTTAAACACTATGGGTGAGTTAAATCGCGTGGTTGACTCGTTTTTGGGTCAACTTGAGAGAAACCCTTCCCTCTTCTTCAAAACTTGAGATTTTAAGGGATTTTGCTCAAATCTCTTCCTATTCAAGCTAGTTTTGTGTTTCAAACACAAATGTAACTAAGTTACAGCAATATTTTGGTGGTTTTGTGAAGATTTGAAGCATTCATTCAAACTTTGAAGGTAAATTCTCAATTTTTTTTTTCAGTTTTCCCCTTTTGAATCCTGTTCAAACCTTATGAAATTAATATCTGATGTCCAATGACACCCGATATATAATGTCTAATGACGCCCGATTTGTGTTTGAATTAATTATATATATCTTCTTTTTTACAACTTATAGACCCGGCAACGTGTAA